>CM042015.1:48981768-48994268 GCA_023525715.1 Cichorium intybus
ATGTAAGGAATAAAATGCATCTCATATCAACTCTTTCACAAGTGATATAAACTCTCTCTACTCTCTCCAAGCTCTCAAGCTTTCTTTCTTTCTTCATCTATATTCTAGTTTTTAGTTTGTTCATAATTGTCGTGGTAACGCTGAATTTATAACACGTTATCAGCACGAGGCTCTAACGAAGACGATTAAAAGACACATCGATCTTAATCAAGGTATGTAATTTCATCAAAACTAGAATGTTAATTAATAATAATAATAACAACAACAACAACGAAAAAAAAACAACATTTTATTCTCGAAGTTATGACTACTAATAAATTTCTTTTCTTATTTATCCTTGACGTTATGACTACTAACAAATTTCTTTTCTTATTTATCCTTGACGTTATGACTACTAACGAAGTTCATTTCTTATTCTAACTTTACTTACGCTTTATTAACATTTATTATTGCAAACTAACTTTTGTTATCGCATACTAATTTTTATTTATGCAACTAACATTTATTTATGTATACTAACGTTTATTTATGCAAACTAACGTTTATTTACGGCAACTAACATTTATTTATGCAAACTAACATTTATTTACGCATACTAACATTTATTTATGTATACTAACGCTTATTTATATAAACTAATGTTTATTTACGCACACTAACATTTATTTATGTATACTAACTATTATTCATGCTCTGACATCTATTTATATATACTAACGTTTATTTATGCGCAACCGATTAAAAATAACATTTTAAATTTTAAAATAAAAGGAATTTGAGAAGATTCATCTATTTAAGTATGTTTGTAACTATAATAGAAATAGTAAAACTCATCCCCACCTTTAAACGACAAATTTAATGAGTTTTATTTTTCTTAGGAACTACAATATGTCAAACATTGCAAAGCTTGAATTTACCGCTCTTGAAGTCAGCGGAAAGAACTACATGCCTTGGACTATAGATGTTACGATGCATCTTGAGTCCATGGATTTATCTGAAACTATAAAAGAAAAAAATAAGTGCACGTCGCAAGATAAAGCACGTGCAATAATTTTCCCTCGCAAACATATCGATGAAATGTTGAGGTATGAATACCTCAATACCACCGATCCTAGCACTCTTTGGAAAAGCTTAAAAGAAAGATTTGACCACCAAAAGGAAGTTATACTTCCAAGTGCTAGGGCTGAGTGGTTATCGTTGAGGTTTCAAGAATTCAAAATGGTACATGACTATAATTCCGCATTATTTCGGATATGTTCACAACTAAAATTTTGTGGGGAAGAGGTTTCTGATGCTTCGATGTTGGAGAAAACTCTCTCCACATTCCATGCATCAAATATGACATTGCAACAACAATATCGTATGCAAAAGCTCAAAAAATATTCTGAGCTTAATACACTTCTCCTTGTTGCTGAACAAAATAATGAACTATTAATAAAGAACCACCAGTCCCGTCCAACGGGTTCAGTAGCACTTCCTGAAGCAAATGCTACTATCACTTACGAACCTAGAAATAATTCGTATGGACGAGGACGTGGTCGTGGTCGTGGTCGTGGACGAGGCCGTGGTCGCGGTCGAGACCATTTTAACCAAAACCAAAATTTTGGACGCGGTTATACTCAGGGTCGTGGACGCGGTCATCCTTATAACCGTGGGCGTGGTCAAAGAAACAATAATCAACACACTCCACAAGGAAATAATGTCCAACCACAAGAAAAAAGAAATGATGCTGGAACATCACAGAACCCCGGAGGTTCTTGTTATAGATGTGGTAGCACAGGTCATTGGTCAAGGACCTGTCGTACAGATCCCCATCTTTGTAAACTTTACCAAGATTCCATTAAAGGAAAGGGGAAAGAAGTCAACCTCATCGATGGTGTTGATCTAGGAAACATTGAACTAAACACTCTTGACTTTTGCAATGATTTAGACATCCCAGAAAACTAGTTTCCTTTTGTAACATGTTTTTAATTTTTTATTGTAATGTTTTTCTTTCTTAATGAAGTTTTTTCGAGTCACTTTTATTAAAATTGTGTTCATAACTCATCATTTATTTTTCTTATATGAAGTTCAAAATGAGTTCAACTGGAGCACAAAACCAAGGAAATCTTGGCGAACTCTTAATAATTGATTGTGGTACCACACACACCATCTAGAAAACAAAGAAATATTTTTCCACACTAAAACCCGTAAAAGGGCACATAAATACAATATCAGGTCCTGTAGACTTGATTGTAGGAGCAGAAAATGCTTGTTTCATGTTACCTAATGGTACGAAGTTTGTAATCAGTAATGCGTTATTTTCCCCCAAATTCAAATAGAAATTTATTGGGTTTTAATGATATATATCTTAACGGATATGACACATTCACCAAAACAATAGGAAACAAGAAATATATGTTTATAATAAATGAAAACCATATATTGGAGAAATTACCACAATTTGATTCTGGTTTACATTTTACATATATAAATATAGTTGAGTCAAATTGGTGGTTAAAGAAAAATTTTGTGATCCTAGAATATTTAGTTTGTGGCATGACAGGCTGGGCCATCCAGGATTAACAATGATGCGCCGAATAATTGAAAATACATTTGGGCATCCATTAAAGGACCAGAAGTTCCCTCAAATAGGTAATAAGAACCCGTGTATTTCTTGTTCCCTTGGGAAATTAATTACAAGACCTTCACCAATGAAAGTTGAAAGGGAATCACCTAGATTTCTAGAAAGAATTCAAGGAGACATATGTGGACCAATTCATCCACCTTCTGGACCATTTAAATACTTTATGGTCTTAATAGATGCATCAACTAGATGGTCTCATGTTTGCCTATTATCAACTCGCAACATGGCATTCGCAAAATTCCTAACTCAGATTATTAAACTGAGAGCACATTTTCCTGATTATAACATCAATAAAGTGAGACTTGATAATGTAGGTGAGTTTACGTCTCAAGTATTTAATGATTATTGTATGTCTATAGGAATTACTGTTGAGCATCCAGTTGCACATGTACACACTCAAAATGGTTTAGCAGAATCACTGATTAAACGTCTCAAATTAATAGCTAGACCATTAATAATGAGAACAAAACTTCCTGTTTCCATATGGGGTCATGCAATTTTACATGCTGCATCACTGATTCGTATGAGACCAAGTGCATATCATACACATTCTCCCCTTCAACTTGTTTCTGGAAAAGAACCAGATATATCTCACCTTAAAATTTTTGGAAGTGCAGTATATGTTCCTATTGCTCCACCACAACGTACAAAAATGGGTCCTCAAAGGAGGTTGGGAATATATGTTGGTTTTGAAACAAATTCAATAATAAGATATCTTGAACCTTTGACAGGTGATATGTTTACAGCACGTCTTGCTGATTGCCATTTCAATGAAGAAAATTTCCCAACGCTTGGGGGAGAAATGAAAACCCAAGAAAAAAATGTTTCATGGTATGAACCTTCTTTATCATATCTTGATCCCCGCACACAAGAATGTGAGATGGGTGTTCAAAAAATAATACATTTGCAAGAAGTTGCAAATCAATTACCTGATGCATTTACTGATACAAAAAGAGTTACTAAATCATATATACCTGCTGTTAACGCTCCAGCTCGAATTGAACTCCCAGATAGACAATCTGATAAAAAAGTAACTCAATAATCCAAAGCACGCCTGAAGCGTGGAAGGCCATGTGGTTCTAAGGATGCAAATCCTAGAAAAAGAAGAGGAATGGAAAATATGTTTGAGCATAATGAAAGTGTTCATGAAGAAACACAAAATAACATTACTTCCCCAGTTGAGGAAATAAATGATAAGGAGATTGAAATTAATTATGGTCATATAAAAATAGTAAGGAGCCAATATGAATTAGAAGATATAATATTTTCTTATTCAGTTGCATGCAATATTATCAATGAGGATCCAGAACCACAATCTGTCATTAAATGCCAAAATAGGCAGGATTGGGGTAAATGGAAAGAGGCCATGCAAGCTGAATTAACGTCTCTCAATAACAGAAAGGTTTTTGGACCTATTATACTCACACCTGGAGTTGAAACCATTGGGATACAGATGGATTTTTATACGAAAAAGAAATGAGAAAAATGAAATTGTGAGATACAAAGCCAGGCTCGTTGCTCAGGGTTTTTCTCAAAGACCGGGAATCGATTATGAAGAAACATATTCTCCTGTTATGTGTAACACCCAGTTTCTTAACTCTGGATTACATCATAATCACTAAAAATAAACACAGTGATCATGGTATAATCAAGATTAAGCAACAAAAGTACAAGTAGAAATCAAAGAACAAGTACTTTTAAACAACATGTCCCAAAAACTAGTTTACAAAAGATTGTTTACAAAACTATACAAAAGTGTATTCTGATTTACAACAGTCAAAAGTCATGTCCCAAATCCATGCAATCATCCCTCAGCAATCTTTTTACCCCTGTCACCTATAACACAACATACAACTATTTTTATGAGCTAATTTAGCTCAATGAGTAAACTTGTCAATTTCAGAAATCATTTTAACAATTACTAAGATCTCCACAATTGAATTACAAATCTCAAGTTAAATGACTATCTCAGTCATTTAGCATACTCAATCATATCAAGTACCATATTAAACAAGGGATTCTCAACCCTGTTTAACTCACGTAAATTGGTTATCTCAACCATTTAAGACGTGCAATAGTCTTAACTTAGTTATAATCAAATCAGTTATAAAGAATTATAACTACTCACCTGATGTTTGTTCAGTCTGTGGTCCACCCGTGCCTCGTATATCTCTTTCCCTCCTGTGTGTATCTGCTCAAAACGACATTACATATCAAACTTCAACATTCTCAAAACAATTTAACCACATCTAACTCATTAGATCAAAAATCATTAGCTAATAAGGTTCACAACTATGAACATCACACACTACTTACTCATAACTTCCAATTTTTGCGGTTTTTACCAAATCAACCGTAGGAATTTGACAATAACCATAATAGAGACTCAACACAACACATATTAACCATCTATTAACAATAAATGAGCTACTTCATAGCAGAAATCGGATTTGGCAATTAGGGTTTTGAAACCCTAGAACTCAAGACATGAAAAACTCAATTCAAGAACTCAAGAACGAAACTCAAGTATTAAATCCGACTTACCAAGCCTTTTCCCACGTTAAACCTTCAATTGAAAAGCTTAAAAATCGCACACCAAGCTCTGAAAATCGCCCTTAGTCCTATAGTGTTCGTAAATGAAAAAGAAAAGGGGAAATGGGTATTTATACCCTGCACGTAACCCGACCCGGGCTGTCAAACCCGCCCCGGGTTTTGCTCAGACCCGACCCGGGCTGTGAAACCCGCCCCGGGTTTTGGTCCATAAATTCTCGCCTCAACTCAGCTCAGCACGATCCGGGTTTTGTGACCCGACCCGGGCTCCCATTGAACACGACCCTGGTTTCTAAACTCGACCCGGGTTTACTTGATTTCCATTTCCTTTGTTTCTTTTATCTCTTTTAACATCCTACTTTTCTTTGATTTACTTTTAAACATCGTAACTCACGTTTTAACTCATCTAATCTCGTATAAATATATATATTTAACATAATTATTCTATAATTTAAAATTAAGGTATTACAAATTCTTACCCCCTTCAGAAGATTCCGTCCTCGGAATCTCTTGAAACAGAAAGGGATACTTTGACCGCATTTCCTCTTCGCCTTCCCAAGTAACATCTGTGCCTCTATGATGTCGCCATTGAACTTTAACTACTGCGATCTCTTTATTTCGCAATTTCTTGATCTTTTTGTCTAAAATTTTCTCCGGTTGCTCTTGATATTGAAGTTTACGATCTAACTGGATATCTTTCAAAGAAATTCGTGTCGACTCATCATGTAAGGTTTTACGAAGATGTGAAATGTGAAATACATTATGAATTCCCCGTAGTTCGTCAGGAAGCTCGAGTTTATAAGACACTGCTCCTACTCGTTGAATTACACGAAAAGGTCCGATAAACCGTGGACTTAGCTTGCCACGTTTACCAAAGCGAATAATTCCCTTCCATGGAGACACTTTTAACATTACCATATCTCCAATTTGAAACTCCAATGGTTTTCTTCGTTTATCTGCATATTGTTTTTGACGCTGTTGAGCAATTCTCATATGCTCGCGAATGCTTTTTATCTTTGCTTCAGTTTCTGTTATAATCTCGGGACCCGCTAGTGGCTTCTCTCCCGCTTCTGACCAACATGATGGTGTTCTACACATTGACCCATATAACGCTTCGAAGGGTGCCATTTGAATACTAGAATGATATGAGTTATTATATGTAAATTCGGCTAAAGGTAGATGGTCGTCCCAACTACCTCCAAAATCAATTATCGAAGCTCTAAGCATATCTTCTAACGTCTGAATAGTTCTCTCTGTTTGACCATCCGTCTGCGGATGATAAGCCGTACTCATTAAGGCTTTAGTTCCCAAATGTTTTTGAAAACCTTGCCAAAAATGAGAAGTAAAACGACTATCGCGATCGGAGACTATAGAGGTTGGTACTCCGTGTCGTCTCATCACCTCCTTAAGATAGATCTCTGCTAATTTAGACGCTTGATAATCTTCTCGTATAGGAATGAACTGCGCTGATTTGGTCAATCTATCAACAATTACCCATATAGAATCGAACCCTCGTGGTGTTCGGGGTAACTTGGTGATAAAGTCCATAGAAATCTCATCCCACTTTTTCTTCGGTACAGGTAGTGGTTGAACTAACCCATATGGTCTCTGATGATTTGCCTTGACTTGTAAACAAGTCAGACACTTCTCCACATATCTCCCAACGTCACGTTTCATTCCCGGCCACCAGTAAAACGGCTTTAAACTTCTATACATCTTCGTACTTCCTGGATGGATTGAATATCGTGTACAATGTGCATCTTCAAGTAACAGCTGTCTCGTTTCTCCGTGTCTCGGGACCCACACTCGTCCTTGAAAAGTCTTCACTCCTTGTGCATTTTCAACTAGCTTATCTACATAGCCAACCATTCTCTCACTTTTCATGTCATTGGCTTCTCTCTGGGCACGTCGAATCATTTCTGGTAATTTACTAACCACTCCCATCCGAGCTGAAACGACTCGAATAGGTGGTTCTTTTCGGCTTAACGCATCTGCCACTACATTTGCTTTACCAGGATGGTAAAGTATTTCACATTCATAATCTTTCAAAAGATTCATCCATCTTTGTTGTCTCATGTTCAGCTCTTTTTGATCAAACAGATATTTTAAACTCTTATGATCTGAATATATCTGGAACTTCACGCCATAAAGGTAATGTCGCCAGATTTTTAGTGCAAAAACAATAGCGGCTAACTCCAAATCGTGTACTGGATAAGTTTGCTCATGAGGCTTCAACTGTCGAGACGAATACGCAATTACTCGTCCCCTTTGCATTAATACACATCCAAGACCGATTTGTGAAGCATCGGTAAAAAGGACAAAGTCTTCCACACCTTGAGGTAAAGCTAACACCGGAGCTTCGCATAACGCCTGTCTCAGTTTTTCAAAAGCTTCTTGTTGTGCTTCAGCCCAGATAAACTTCTCTGTCTTTCTGGTCAGCTTTGTTAAGGGCAAGGCAATACTCGAAAATTTCTCAATAAATCGTCGGTAATAGCCAGCTAATCCCAAAAAGCTCCGAACCTCAGTCGGATTTTTGGGTGGTGCCCAACTCATCACTGCTTCTATTTTGGCAGGGTCCACTTTAACTCCTTCTCTATTTATCACATGACCAAGAAACTGGATCTCTTGCATCCAAAACTCGCACTTCGAAAATTTGCATACAATTTTTCTTTACGAAGAAGATTTAAAATCAACTGTAAATGTTGTTTATGCTCCTCCCGGCTCTTGGAATAAATTAAGATATCGTCAATAAACACTATCACGAACTTGTCTAAAAATGGATGACAAGCTCGATTCATCAGATCCATAAAAGCCGCCGGGGCATTCGTCAAACCGAACGGCATTACTAAAAACTCATAATGACCGTATCGGGTGCGAAATGCTGTCTTCGGGACGTCAGATTCTCTTACTCTTAGCTGATGATATCCCGACCTCAAATCAATCTTCGAAAAATACTCTGCTCCCTCCAATTGATCGAACAAATCGTCTATTCTCGGTAGGGGATAACGATTCTTCACAGTAATTTTGTTTAACTCACGATAGTCTATGCACATACGCATAGAACCATCCTTCTTTCGAACAAACAGTATCGGCGCACCCCACGGAGATGAGCTCGGACGAATAAAACCGCGATCCAAAAGTTCTTGTAGTTGTTTCTTTAATTCCTCCATCTCGGACGGCGCCAATCGATAGGGTGCTCGAGCTATTGGTTTCGCTCCAGGAACTAAATCGATAACAAACTCCAATTGACGATTTGGCGGTAAGCCCGGAAGATCGTCAGGAAAAACATCAACAAAATCTCTTACTATCTCAACATCCTTCACAGTGGGATGTTCGGTTTCAATTGGGGCAACATGTGCCATAAACAAAAGAGCACCTCTTTCGGTATACCTTCGCGCTCTCGCAAAAGATACAACCGGAATATGTTGAAAACGGCGTTCACCTCGTATTAACGTCTGCGACCCGCTCGGAGTTCTCACGGAAATAATCTTTCCGTGACAATCCATATTTGCCCTATTATTATCTAACCAGTCCATTCCAACTATTACATCAAACGCACGAGTATTCATCGGCTTCAAATCAATAAGGAAAGAAATCCCATTGATTTCAAGCCGACAATTTGTATACTGAGTGTTCACTATAACATCTCTCCCGTCAGCAATATCGACTATCAGACTCTCACTCATTTTAGACAACGGTACATTAATTCGAGACGCGAAAGGTACAGATATAAAAGAAATCGATGCACCAGAGTCAAACACCATACGAGCTCGAAGAGAGTTCAGGCTAAAAATACCTGTAATCACATCTGGTCGCTCTCTAGCCTCTTCCACTGTCATCTGGAAAGCTCGAGTTCTAACATTCCCACCGCCTCTATCTCGTCTATCGCCCCGATTATCTCCTCGTCCCGTCCTCGGAGTCTCGCGACGTGAATCAGTTCTCGGCTTTGGGCAATCCGGGCGAATATGACCACTTTCCCCACAATTGAAACACACACGATTTTTCTCCAAACAATCTCGAGCCATATGCCCTGTCTTCCCGCATTGATAACACATAAGAGACGGGGTGCTCGTATCACAATTTCCAGCATGTTTTCGATGACATTTTTCACACCACTTGTTCTCAGTCTTTCTTGGATCACCTCGATATTGATAACTCGGAACTGACTGCTTTTGGAAACTACCCTCAGGTTTTCCTTCCCATTTCCTCTTTTGGCCTCCGCTTCCT
Organism: Cichorium intybus; assembly: GCA_023525715.1. NCBI lineage: Eukaryota > Viridiplantae > Streptophyta > Magnoliopsida > Asterales > Asteraceae > Cichorium > Cichorium intybus. The sequence continues at coordinate 48,991,172 of CM042015.1, forward strand.
TGATCCCCCTTCCTTACAGTATCTTGCCTCCGCAGTTCTTTTTCTCGAGATTTAGCTGCCTCAACGGTCTGCTGATAAGTTATAAAACTGGAACTCTGTAAAAACTCCCGTATCTGGGTCCTCAGTCCCCACAGATACCTATCAATCTTCCTTTCTTCAGTATCCACCTGATGAGCAGCAAATCTGGCTTTTTCGTTGAACTCTGTCGTATACTCCTGTACTGACCGCGTTCCTTGCTGCAATCTCAGAAAATCTTCTTCTAAACTTTTCATCGCAGTAATTGAACAATATTCCTTCATAAACTTCATTTTAAACTCCTCCCACGTCGGTTCTGGTTCCAATCCTTTCTCTATATCAAGGTTTATGTTCTCCCACCAGAATTGAGCATCTTTATGTAAACAATTTGTGGCATACTCAACTTTATCTTTTTCCGCACACTTACTCGTACGAAAAACTTTCTCGATATGTGTCAGCCAATTTCGTGCAACAACAGGATCATCAGTACCGAAGAAATCATTCGGTTTACACTTGCGGAACGTCTCATAACTACAACCTTTTGGTTCACCCGATCCTCCAACTTCAGTATTTATAATAACCGGCTCTCTCTGCCCCCTCCCAACCACAGGTGTGATAGGAGGTCTGTCTCGATCATCTCTATCCGTCACCTCCGTCTGAGGTCTCACTAAAGTAGGCAATAAACTTTTAACTGCTTTTGCTACCTCTGCAGCAATCAACTCTTGCAGTGATGTTGTTAACTCAGGCGGTCTCTCGCCTTCAGACTGGCGCCCCAGTCTTGGATCTTGTGATCCCGAATGCTCATCTCGGTGATCACCTCCCTCTTTCTCCTTTCCAGAACTCATAATGAGGCTGAAAAGAAATTTAACTCGTTATAATCTCGTTTATCTCAATACTCTTTTTGTATCTCATATCTCATCAAAATTCTCGAAATAACACACATACTCATAATATGTGTTATTTAAGGGTGATTGCATAGGGACAAAATGGGACTTCTCTTTAATAGTTTGAGTTTAGAGTTTACTCTTTAAAGTCTAATTCACTCAAACCCTTGCTCTGATACCAACTTGTAACACCCAGTTTCTTAACTCTGGATTACATCATAATCACTAAAAATAAACACAGTGATCATGGTATAATCAAGATTAAGCAACAAAAGTACAAGTAGAAATCAAAGAACAAGTACTTTTAAACAACATGTCCCAAAAACTAGTTTACAAAAGATTGTTTACAAAACTATACAAAAGTGTATTCTGATTTACAACAGTCAAAAGTCATGTCCCAAATCCATGCAATCATCCCTCAGCAATCTTCTTACCCCTGTCACCTATAACACAACATACAACTATTTTTATGAGCTAATTTAGCTCAATGAGTAAACTTGTCAATTTCAGAAATCATTTTAACAATTACTAAGATCTCCACAATTGAATTACAAATCTCAAGTTAAATGACTATCTCAGTCATTTAGCATACTCAATCATATCAAGTACCATATTAAACAAGGGATTCTCAACCCTGTTTAACTCACGTAAATTGGTTATCTCAACCATTTAAGACGTGCAATAGTCTTAACTTAGTTATAATCAAATCAGTTATAAAGAATTATAACTACTCACCTGATGTTTGTTCAGTCTGTGGTCCACCCGTGCCTCGTATATCTCTTTCCCTCCTGTGTGTATCTGCTCAAAACGACATTACATATCAAACTTCAACATTCTCAAAACAATTTAACCACATCTAACTCATTAGATCAAAAATCATTAGCTAATAAGGTTCACAACTATGAACATCACACACTACTTACTCATAACTTCCAATTTTTGCGGTTTTTACCAAATCAACCGTAGGAATTTGACAATAACCATAATAGAGACTCAACACAACACATATTAACCATCTATTAACAATAAATGAGCTACTTCATAGCAGAAATCGGATTTGGCAATTAGGGTTTTGAAACCCTAGAACTCAAGACATGAAAAACTCAATTCAAGAACTCAAGAACGAAACTCAAGTATTAAATCCGACTTACCAAGCCTTTTCCCACGTTAAACCTTCAATTGAAAAAGCTTAAAAATCGCACACCAAGCTCTGAAAATCGCCCTTAGTCCTATAGTGTTCGTAAATGAAAAAGAAAAGGGGAAATGGGTATTTATACCCTGCACGTAACCCGACCCGGGCTGTCAAACCCGCCCCGGGTTTTGCTCAGACCCGACCCGGGCTGTGAAACCCGCCCCGGGTTTTGGTCCGTAAATTCTCGCCTCAACTCAGCTCAGCACGATCCGGGTTTTGTGACCCGACCCGGGCTCCCATTGAACACGACCCTGGTTTCTAAACTCGACCCGGGTTTACTTGATTTCCATTTCCTTTGTTTCTTTTATCTCTTTTAACATCCTACTTTTCTTTGATTTACTTTTAAACATCGTAACTCACGTTTTAACTCATCTAATCTCGTATAAATATATATATTTAACATAATTATTCTATAATTTAAAATTAAGGTATTACATTATGGATGCAATCACTTTCAGATATTTAATCAGTCTAGCAGTTTCTGAAAATTTAGATATGCATCTTATGGATGTTGTTACTGCTTACTTATATGGATCACTTGACAGTGATATATATATGAAAATCCCCGAAGGATTTAAAATGCCAGAAGCATTAAGTGCAAAACCCAAACAAATGTATTCTATCAAACTGCAAAGATCATTGTATGGGTTAAAGCAATCTGGACGTATGTGGTACAATCGTCTAAGTGATTACTTAATAAGCAAAGGCTATAAAAACAATACTATTTGTCCGTGTGTATTTATTAAGAAAACAACATCTGGATATGTGATTATAGTCGTCTATGTTGATGATCTGAACATTATTGGGACGAATAAAGAAATCCTTGAAGTGATTGAATTTTTAAAGAAAGAATTTGAAATGAAAGACCTTGGGAAAACCAAATATTGTCTTGGTTTACAGATTGAGCATATGCCAAATGGGATACTTGTCCATCAATCGAATTATACAGAAAGGGTCTTGAAATGTTTTAATATGGATAAAGCCAAACCTTTAAGCTCTCCAATGA
>CM042015.1:51749268-51881768 GCA_023525715.1 Cichorium intybus
CCTTGATGTGTGTGAGTCTTCTAATATTATCTCACGAATTCCTCCAATATTTGGCACCCAAGTCCTTCATTGAAATAACTTTAAGTCTCGACTATTTTCTTCTAACAATGATTTTTGTTTCACCATTACCTCACCCTTCAAGTTTTCTTCTTTAAGAGCTTCAACTTGTTCTTCTTTAATTCTTTCAATTAGCTCAGAAATAACCTTGATTATAACGAATTTAACAAGATTTGCACCACAATGTTCCTTGCGACTTAATGCATCAGCTACAACGTTGGCTTTTCCTGGGTGATACATGATATCACAATCATAGTCCTTAATCAACTCTAACCAACATCGTTGCCTCATGTTTAACTCCCTCTGGTCAAACACATGCTTTAAACTTTTATGGTCAGTAAATATAGTACATTGTGTACCATATAAGTAATGTCGCCATAACTTTAAAGCAAATACTACCGCAGCTAATTCCAAATCATGCACTGGGTAATTCTTTTCATGCACCTTAAATTGCCTAGACGCATAAGCAATTACTTTACCTCGTTGCATTAAGACACATCCTAAACTTGATTTGCATGCGTCACTATAAACCACAAAGTCTTCTGATCCCTCTGGTAGTGTCAACACTGGTGCTTCACATAATTTATGTCGTAATGTTTCAAAGGCTTTTGTATGCTGCTCGGCCCAAATGAACTTTGTATTCTTTCTTGTTAAGGCCGTTAATGGTGAAGCAATCTTTGAAAAGTCGTGAATGAACCTTCGATAGTACCTAGCTAATCCTAGGAAACTTCGAATTTCCGTTCGGCTTTTTGGGACTTCCCAATTTATCACTGCTTCCACCTTGGATGGGTCTACCTTTACACCATCTTTGCAAATTACATGGCCTAAGAATTAAACTTCGGATAACCAAAACTCACATTTGGAGAACTTTGCATAAAGTTTCTCCCGCCTTAGTAAATCTAAGATCTCCCTTAGGTGTTTTTCATGCTCATCCTTACCTTTAGAGTAAATAAGGATGTCGTCAATGAATACGATTACTGGTCTGTCTAAGAATGGACGACAGACTCGGTTCATCAGGTCTATAAATGCTGCTGGAGCATTGGTTAGACCAAAAGGCATAACCATGAACTCATAGTGACCATAACGTGTTCTAAAGGCAGTCTTTGCCACATCTTCATCTTTCACTTTTAGTTGGTGATATCCAGACCTTAAATCGATCTTTGAGAAACAACTAGCTCCTTGAAGTTGATCAAATAGATCGTCGATACGAGGAAGTGGATATTTGTTCTTTATTGTTACCTTGTTTAGCTCTCGATAGTCGATGCACATACTCATCGAACCATATTTCTTTTTTACGAATAACACGGGAGCACCCCATGGTGATGAGCTAGGCCGTATAAATGACTTATTGAGTAGCTCTTGTAATTGGGACACCATTTCCTTCATTTCTGAAGGTGCTAACCGATATGGTGCTCTTGCAACTGAAAGGTTTTTTTGCAATCTATGAACTAATAATCCTATGTTCACATGCAACCTAGAAAAGGATCTATGTTTTTCTATCATTGAACATGTAATAAAAACCTAAAGGCTAATAATAAATTTCTAAAGAAATAAATAAGAAAAACCAACCTTTGATTTTAATCTTGAAGCCAGCAACGCAAGTGTCCTGCCTCAAATGAGATCACACCCAAGAGCAAGAGGGGGAGAACGAAATTCCAGAAAGGCAGAGTGAAGTTGGCGCAGATTAGGGTTCCCCCAGGGTTCCCTTATTTATAGCCTCCAGGTGGTACAGTCAAAACCCTAGAGGAGCCCTCTAATGGACAAGCCTGTTACCCATTTGGACCAAGCCTCTAAAACCCTAATTAGGGTTTCGAAATTATGGAGGCTCCCTCCATAATCTTGCCACCTTTAAGGCTCCCACTGGCCAGCCATTTATTCAACTATTGAATAATTACAAAACCAGTCCCTGCACCTTTAATTAATTAAATTAATCACTAAATTAAATCCAATTAATTCTAGATTAATTTATAATTAATTAATATAGTTTCTAATTAATATATTATCACTTTAACATATTAATAAACTATTTATTTTATTTCTATTGATTTATTAAACATTTAATAAATCAATCTTTCTCTCTACTGATTTTCTGCCAAACCTCCAGCTATGAGGGCAACCCAAATGGACTTTGCTTCAATTAATAAGATAAATACAAATTATAAGTCATTTCTTAGACACCTAATCCAACAGTCTCCCACTTGGATAAGTCCATGACTTTAATTGTCAATTTATCTTCTGATTAATCAACAAATCTCAGCTTCCTAGAAACTGCTGCCGAACTCTGACCCAGTCAATTCTGTCCATAGATAAGTGATCATATGATCCTCCGTCCAACAAGATATTTTCGGACACGAGATATGGATTGAGATCAATCTCTGTCTGATACAATGCACAACCGACTTGTAAATTTCAACTCATATGTCTCCGCTTTAAGACCATAAGATATTATCGTCTCAACATTGCTTGTGATATATAATCCATGAAGCAATCTATTGAGAGCGGGTTTATCCAATACTCAAATCTCCATTTCTAAGTACTCATGAACGTTGTAGCAATCTCATTGCTATGTCTAACTCCTTAGACAATCTACAAACCAATTCATGACAGTCTTGATTCAATACTTACTTCCCAAAGTATGAGTGATTGTGGACTTTTCGAATAATCAAATTATTCTGGAAGTAAAACATGCGAAAGCGAAACATAAAGATCTGACTGGAAGCTACTCCTGCTAATTACCAAGTCTCCACGAGGTAATCACCAAGTCGGATCTTGTCATAAAACTATTATCGGTTTCTAGATTTCTTTTAAACTTTTAATTCAAGTTTTATATCTATGTCTACAAGAATATTTTACTCTTTCTATGTATTCAAAAGTGTCTTACACTGATACACTTCATTGCACATAATCCAATCGGATACTCTTCCGGCGATATCTCAATTTCTCATTATGTCTTTTCTCCTTTACGACTCCATTCTGGTGACGTGTGCTGCGACTTCCCATGGTTCTCAGGGTCTTTAGTCTACATGACTGCACCCTAAGACTATTTCGAGGTGTTATGATGTGCCGGTGAACCACACGTGCTCCATCAGGATACCAACGAAACTCTTTAACCATGAAGTCCTTAAGCACCACGTCCTGATGTTAATAATTACGGATTTAAAACTCCCTTCAAATTATTATTACCACATTTACCCCAACCATTTCCCAATGATTTCTCATGTGTGTTCAAAAATCCATCCAGTATTCCCAGCCAGACTATATCCTGAATCTATCTTACTATGCTCCAAGCATTAAGTCATCAGGACATGTTCATGACACTTCTGATCGATCCAAAAGCTCATGGAACTCGATCTAATTCTTATTCCAAACTCTTTCGAAATCTAGAGATTATTTGTGTCATGACTTTTGAGAAAACTATTTCATTTCGGAGACTTTTTCTGATGCATCTTGAATCTTATCAAGATCATTCTTACAATGGCTAGGTGTAAACTGAAGATTTCATCTATCAGATAGATGTCTGTGAATTACTTGAGTATGTCGCACCTTCTTTATTTCTTTCATGCCAAGTCATCACACTTTGCAATGATAGGAAACTCCTTTCCTGAGGTTATGCATCTTGAATCTTATCAAGATCATATTGGCAGAGTTTTGATCTATCTCATAGATGTGCACAACCACTTGAGTACTTTGTATCTCTATTAAGTCTTTCATAGTGAATCATCTCTTAACGTCAAATCATTACACTTTGTAATGATAAGAGATGTTTCCTAGAAACAATATGTAACCAACATACAGTCATAAGCAGATAACAACGATCCTTCCACTGGCTTTGACTCTTTCGGACTATTCACAAAATCCAAACCTTTTGGCACATTTTGAGAATCCGAAGTCCAAACCTTTCTGACATAGTTCTGGGAATCTTTCAGGCTATTCACAAAATCCAAACATTTGGCATATTTTGAGAATCTGAATATCCTTTCTTGCGAGGTGCCCGTGGGATGAATCCCGGGCCTATGTACCTTTGTATTGGCACGCTCTTTGTGAGTCCCTATTAGTGTGCTGGTAAACCACACACGCTCCACTAACGACTCACAAGGTGCAGCTTTACTAAACAGTATCCTTTCGGATTTCATCTTCTATTGAGAATCCTTCTCTCATAATCAATTACTTGACTCTGAGTATTGTCTCATTCAACCAGATGTTCTGTAAGTACATTTCTATCTATGTCACTTTCTTTTGATGATTCAATTACTCCCACTAGTTGTTAGACCAGGTGTAAAATCAGTCAAATAGTCATATAGACTGCGTCTCGCCCTAAGGTTCTCTTATTTGGCAGCAACCGGGCTCACCAATGCTTCCAAGTAGTCGGATTGCTTATCCGTACCATCTCTTAGTGTTTTACCACTAATTGTTATGTCACCCAGATCATAACTACTTATGACAGTGACCAATACTACTGGTCAAGAAAAGAGTATGTCAGGTTTAACAGAAATCTGATTCCTGCTCAAAGCTTAGTGATGACTAAAGGTTCTTTTACTTGGCTAATCCTGAACTCATTCAGGACTGTCCTAACTCCCACTGTTTCCTTAGAACATGAGTCCTTTCTAAAAGAGCTCTTCTTTCACATGTACAGCGAGATAGCCAATGAAACGACATTGCTGATCAGGTTCAGGCTAGTCGTGAGGTTCAGACGAACGCTACATGACCCTGGACTTTCTATGTACAAGTGGGACGATCCCAGCTTTACATTTCAGACAGTGTCCGCATAACCTACTTAGTCTAAGATGTGGTCCGAATATGGTTTATATGGTCTGACTGGTTGAATATTTAATTCATCGGAAACTAATTGAAGATGTATCTCATACATCGAGAATCGAACCATTTTGACTAATGCTCCATCATCTTCCCTAAGACACATATAACCATTAATTTTCTTGGAAGAGGATATATTGTGAAACATTTTCCGAGTTTATGTTGTGACTCAAATTCTTGTTGATCTTATACTTCCTTTGAAGTTCTTGAACTGTTCAAGGTTTCAATTCAATCGCTTATTCTAATAAGCGAAGCCATATTCGTCATACTAATTGACAAATATCGTGAAGTATAACTGATTGTGTTCTCTTCGAAGATTCGAGCAATGCACAGTAACTGATGTGTCCGTTGCTCATAATCTTAATTTCTTTTACATCTCTATGTAAATTTATGACTTTGCTAATCTTTGTTCAAGATATGCAGTCATCACTTGACTCCAAGTCAACTGATTCCAAAATCCTATCAACTGGATCTTTGGGTGATTCATTTCTTGCCACAAGTGATTTTATTCAGAACTCAATTCATCATGTGACTCTAAGTTAAATGATTCCAAAGTGCTGTCCAACTGGACCTTTGGTTGAATTGATCTTTAGAAAATTTACTTTAACAATCATACAAAACACAATTCATGAATCCAAACATTTTGGATGTATCAACATTCAAGTTATTGCCATTCATGCAATTAACATACTCATACAACATTTCAAGGATAATTTAAATAAACATGTATTAAAAGGAAGTCAACATTTTATAAAACCAAAATATCCTTGAACAATGTACTATATGACAGACAATGTCGCATGTATCTAATAGGCTAATAACAGGATCATAATATCTAACTAAACTCCAAGACTACATGAGCTTCAGATCCAATCTGAACATGCTCCTATGCAACAACATCTCGCATCCTACATAGTCCATGCATACAGAGCATATGTGAGAAACACATCCTGTATCAAGGAATTAAGGATCAGGAGTTCTGAGTTTTAAGATATTCCTAAGTTTCCAAACCGTTTGGCTTTGGAGCATTTTTCCAATCTTTCCGTGACTATGTCCCACCTTGTGGATTCCCAGTTTAAGACATCGAAGAACCGGTCCAGACGATCTGGATCATTTATTGATGTGCCTTATTGCTGGACTCAATCCTGAAGCAGCCGAATCAATGGACCTATGCTTCTCCATGAATGACTCATACATAGTCAATCATTGAATGCATTCCCATGATAGTCTTACCCTAGTTTCCCTTTCTGTATATCTAGATGAACAGATCAGTGAGTCGAGCTAATGCATAACTCCCGATCAAAGGGGTAACCAATTTTATACAGTTTGCCTATGTATCCCTCAAACTTGAGAACATGCAAACGGGTGCTACTTCCTTCAAGCTTGCACACTTCAAGCCTTTTTGAAGATCTTAGCTCGTCCCTTTTCAACCGGTTTTCGGAATATTTCCTCAACCAGATGTGCTAACTTATCTTACCCTAGGAATTCTAAATCCCTGCGAAACTCGGGGTCAATGATCAATAGCATGAGGCAACGAACTTACTTGAAATCCCTAGTCAATGAGCCATGCTCATCACAAGCTATTGTGTGATGCCATGCTTTGGGGAGCGGACACTCAATCAGATATGGTATGCCATCAAAACTAAGAACCATTCTCTATTTGAAAGGCCATATCACATATTTCATGCCAGTCAGCTTTACCATATGTAACAGGTGCTTTCTGAACTCTCAGAAATGGGTGAAGGAGGAGAAGGATGAGAATTGACACTATCCTTAGATATTTATAAAAATTGAATTTGTTAGTTTAATTTGAATCCTTTTAAATAATTACCCAATTTATTATTTAATAAGGCTAGGATCCAAAATACCCCAACTATGATATGAAGAAGAGGGATGCCGTAATCACAACATAATGGTCATTAAGGTAGATAAAACACTTATCAATTTCATCTTATGAAATTCCTAGATCTGTTGAGATTCATTGAACAGTTCAATGGCATGTTTAATCTCGGATATGTTGGATTAGGTGTCTAAGTCGTGACTAATAATTAGTATTTAACTGATTAATAGTAGCATAGTCCATTTGGGTTGCCCTCATGGCTGGAGGTTTGTTGGAAAGTTAAGTAGAGAGAAAGGGGTTGATTTATTATGTGACTAATAAATCAAGATATTGTTTGTTAATATATTATGAAGATAATATATTAATTAGAAATAATATTATTTGATTAATAATTAATCAGAAATTAATTGGATTAATTTCTGTGGCATTAATTAGATTAATCAGGAGGTCAGGGATTAAAGTCGTACAAATTCAATAGTTGAATTGCGGCGCGCGGCGCGCAAATGACTTGGGCGCGGCGCGCGTACAGATAATCCTGAAAATGGGCTGCGGCTAGGGTTTCAGCTTAGCCACTTGGTTCCCTATAAATAGGGAACCCTAGACCTCATTATCAGTTGCTCATTCTACTATTTCTCTCTGGAATTTCGATCCATAAACCTCCCGGCTTGGGTGTGACTTTCATTTGAGGCAGGATAATTTTGCTGCTCAGCTTCCAAGAAATTAAAGGTTGGTTTTTCCTGTTTTAATCTTTAATTTCTTTTATTAGCCTCTAGATTTTTGTTATATGTTCAATTAGAAGAAAACATAGATCCTTATAGGTTGCATGTGAACTTAGGTTATTTAGTTCATGGATTGCAGAAAACCTTTCAGTGGTATCAGAGTCTGTCTTGTTTTTCTTGTTGAATTGATATAACTGTTTTAGGATTTAAGGCTTATAAACCCTAATTTTATGTGGATCGACTTTTAGGATTAGGGTTTTGGAAACCCTAACCCCCCCCCCCCCCATGTAATTTTTCGATTTTGGCTTTTAGGGTTTTAGAAGGATTTCTATTTTTGGTAACTTTACTTGTTAATTAAATGGATAACCTTAAACCCCATTAATTGAAATCGATTTTTAGGGGGTTTAGGATAGGTTATAATTAATTTGATTAATTTGGATAAACCTATCTTCATTTGAATTAATTTAATTAATTGTTAATTAAAAGATAATTCAAAAGGGATTTAATTAATTTTAAAATTGCGAAATTAATGGAAAAATCCAGAAAAATATTTTAAAATGTTTAAAATATTTAGATTTAATTAATTTAATTAATTGGTAATTAAAATTGATTAAATCGATTTAAGGTTTAATTTAATTTAAAATTTAATTGTTAAATTTTGTAAAATTAAAAGATAAACCTTGAATATTTTAAAGGGTTTTAAAATACATCTTATATATGTAATTAATTGTTAATACTATATGTATAAGATAAAATTGGTCAGTCAATTCAATAGTAGGCCTCATTCACGAAGCTGGTCTATAAAGTGGGTATAAGGAGACTGCCTATAAAATGGTAGTCTAATGGGTGAACACTCTCACCCACCGCTCGCCTGACCAGTGGAGGGTCGTTAGCCGAACAGTCTTGATAAGGACCACTTAATCATTAAAAGTATAATGATCAAAGTACTAGAACCTTTACACAAAATCCCAATCTAGTTACTTTAGGGAAAAATGTGAATTTGATGCTAACCCATGAAATTGCACATTGCACTTTATGAAACGTTGGTGGAGCGTGTGTGGTTTACCGGCACACCAATGGGGTTCATAAAGAGTGGCAATGGGTGTCTCGGGTGTTATCATTGTTGATGGAGCGTGTGTGGTTAACCGGCACATCAATTTGAGATGATAATGGACCCCGAGAGTACCAAGCTAATTTGCATGGTTATTCACACCCGGTTTGTGATCCTCGACATCCCAGTCACAAACGGTGGGGCATATCCGAGATTAAACATGCTATTGAACAGTTCAATAAATCTCAAAAGAAACTGGGAATTCTATTTATAATAAGATTATTTTTCCGCGGTGGAATTGGCTGAATCGTCATTCGCCTACCTTTATAAAATTTGCTTATAGATTACGGCATCCCTCTTCTATGTTGCAAATTGTTATAGTTGGATCCTACCCTTATTTTATATTGGGTTATTATAAGGACCGACAAGTATCTAATTAAACTTACCTTCTTTTATAGATGTCTTCTGCTGATCATTCCGCTCCCCACTCAAACTCCAGTGTTCCCTCTATCCTCTCACTATGTTCCAAGGTTCAATTGAACGGAACAAACTACAATGACTGGATTAGAAATATCAAGATGGCTCTGAGGTACGAGAACAAGGAGTATGTCCTCGAGACCGAGCTTGTCGATATTGACCCTGAAACTGCTACTCCCGAGGAAATTGCCTTGTACCAAAAACATACTGATGATGCGACCAAAGTGGCCTGCATCATGATCACCACAATGAACCCCGAATTGCAGAGGATATACGAAGACTACTGGCCCTTTGAGATGCACAAGGAGCTTGCGGAAAAGTTCCACAAGCAAGAGCGCATCGAAAGGTGCGAGGTGGTCAAGGACTTCATGAACAACAAACCTAAAGATGGAGAGTCCATATGCACTCATGTGCAAAGAATGCAAGGTTACGTGGAGCGGCTTAGAAAGCTTGTGATGCCTGTACCTGAGGAGTTGGCCGTTGACATAGTGCTTAACTCCTTACCGATTTCTTATGACCAGTTCAGGCTGGCTTATCATTTGAACAACAATCAGGCTAATATGACTGAATTGCATCGTTTGCTTCGAGTGGCTGAGGACGGGATGAAGGGTAAAAGTGTACCCTCGGTTAATCAGCCCGTCCTGGCCATTGGAAGTGGCAAAGGAAAGAAAAGGAAGGGCCCTCCTAAGCAAAATTGGAGGGAGAAGGTTCAGGTCGGGTCATCCAGTAATGGCTCGAGAACCAAGACTTCCCACATTCCTTGTGTGGCCAACCCCGATGAAGCCAACTGTTTCTACTGCAAAGAGAAGGGCCATTGGAAGAGAAGTTACCCCAAATACTTGCAGGATGTCAAGGATGGGAAAGTAAAGCCATCGACAGCAGGTATATACACTATCTCTAAAAACTCACCATCTTCTAATTCTTGGGTCCTTGATACAGGATGTGGTTTTCACATTTGTTCTGATCTGCAGGGCCTAAAGGAAAGCAGGGAGGTGGAGCACGGTAGACTGAACATGATCATGGGCAATAGGAGATCGTCCCCTGTTACCAAGATCGGCGTTTACAGTTTAGTGCTTAGTAGTGATGTTAGTATAGAGTTATTTAATTGTTGCTATTCGCTAGAAATGGCAAGAAACATTATTTCATTTCACGCATTGTTCAGACAAGGATTTCAATTTTCTTTTGATAATAAAATTGGTTCGATTTCTGTTTTCAAAAATGGTTTTTTGATTTTTACTGCTTATCCTTGTGATGGTGTGTATGAAACTGTTGAATGTGTTGACAATTTAGGACATAGTGTAAATTATATTGATTCTACTAGTGGTGTAGAAAAGGCATGTCTGTGGCATAGTCGGCTCGGGCACATCAGCAAGAAACGCATCGCCCAACTCCAAAAGGATGGAGTGTTGGAATCATTCGACCTCAGGTCGGATGATGTATGCGAATCTTGTCTGTTGGGCAAGATGACTAAATCACCTTTCAAAGGGTATTTTGAAAGAGGTGAGGGTCTGCTGGACATCATTCACACGGATGTGTGTGGTCCATTCAGATCAACCACAAAGGATGGCACGCGGTTCTACGTGACCTTTACCGACGATTTTAGTAGATACGGTTACATCTACTTGATCAAGCACAAGTCGGAAACCTTTGAAAAGTTCAAAGAGTTTAAGAACGAGGTAGAGAATCAATTAGGCAGGAAGATAAAGATGCTCAGGTCCGACAGAGGCGGAGAGTATCTAAGTATCGAGTTCCTAGACTATCTAAAGGAATGCGGAATAGTTTCGCAGTTGACACCTCCCAGGACACCACAGTTGAACGGTGTTGCGGAGAGGCGTAACCGAACCCTGTTGGACATGGTTCGTTCCATGATGAGTCGAGCTTCACTTCCCATTCACTTCTGGGGGTATGCCTTAGAGACTGCCGCCCATATCCTCAATCTTGTCCCTACTAAAAAGGTTGCTAAAACACCTCATGACATGTGGACGGGGAAAGTTCCCTCGTTGGCACATATCAAAGTCTGGGGTTGTGAGGCTTTCGTTAGACGAGAGACTCAAGACAAACTCGCAGAAAGAAGCGAAAGGTGTTTCTTCCTTGGTTATCCCAAACAGTCCTTTGGATATCTATTCTACAGACCGAGCGAGGACGTGGTCTTTGTAGCTAGACGAGCGGTCTTTCGAGAGAGAGAGAGCTCATATTCAAAGAGGACAGTGGGAGTACCATTGATCTGGAAGAAATTCAAGAGTCATCAGATGACGCAACCTTAGGAGAAACTAGCAACCAACATGAGGAAGAAGTTCCTGTAGGTCCGACAGATGTATCCTTACCTCTTAGGCGTTCCGGTAGGGTTAGCATGCCACCCGAGTTTTATGGGTTCCATATAACTTCGGATGGGGACACGTTTGTCAGTGATAGGACACTGATAAATTTGGATGAACCAGCTAACTATCAGGAAGCAGTGGCGGGCCCTGAGTCTGCCAAGTGGAAAGAGGCCATGGATAGCGAGATCAAGTCCATGTATGACAATCAAGTTTGGAACTTGGTTGACAACGTACCGGGTCGAAAGACAGTCGGGTGCAAATGGATCTTCAAGAAGAAGACCGACATGGACGGAAAGGTACACACTTTCAAGGCAAGACTGGTTGCGAAGGGCTTTACTCAAACCCCAGGGGTTGACTATGACGAGACCTTCTCACCAGTAGCCAAGATAAAGTCTATTAGGATTATGCTGGCCATAGCTGCATTTCATGACTATGAAATTTGGCAGATGGACGTCAAAACCTCTTTCCTTAATGGGAAGTTGACTGAGGATGTTTACATGAATCAGCCAAAGGGTTATGTCGATGCAAAGTATCCTAATAAGGTGTGTAAGCTTGAGAGATCAATCTATGGATTGAAACAAGCTTCTCGCAGATGGAATCTTTGTTTCCATGAGAAAGTCAAAGAGTTTGGCTTCTTTAGGAGCGAGGATGAGTCATGCGTATATGTCAAGGCTAGTGGGAGTATAGTCACCTTTCTGGTGCTGTATGTCGATGACATACTGCTCATGGGAAACGATATTCCAACCTTGCAAGATGTCAAGGCTTGGCTTGGGAAATGTTTCGCCATGAAGGACCTAGGAGAGGCTGCCTATATTCTCGGGATAAGAATATTGAGAGATAGGAAGAAGAGAATGATTGGACTTAGTCAGTGTACATACTTGGAAAAGGTACTGAAAAGGTTTAGTATGGAAAATTCCAAGAAGGGAGAGCTACCTATCCAAAGTAATGCAAAATTGAGTAAGACTCAAAGTCCGAGTACAGACGTGGAAATAGCTGAGATGAGTCGGGTACCTTACGCTTCGGCTGTGGGGTCGATCATGTATGCTATGACGTGTACTCGCCCTGACGTGGCCTTTGCTCTGAGCATGGTCAGTCGGTACCAGGGAAACCCTGGAAGGACGCATTGGATAGCCGTAAAGAATATACTCAAGTATCTGCGAAGAACAAAGGACATGGTGTTAGTCCTTGGAGGCAGTGATACCTTGAGAATTGAAGGATATACGGATGCCAGTTTTCAGACGGATAGAGACAGTGGACGGTCTCAGTCTGGCTGGGTATTCCTTCTGAACGGAGGAGCGGTAACTTGGAAAAGTTCCAAGCAAGATACGGTGGCTGATTCCACTTGTGAATCAGAGTATATAGCAGCAAGTGAAGCATCAAAGGAAGCGGCTTGGCTGAAGAACTTCATCGGTGACCTTGGAGTAGTCCCGAGTATTCAGGAGCCCGTGGAACTATTCTGCGATAACGAAGGTGCGGTCGCCTTGACAAAGGAACCGCGAGACCATGGAAAGTCCAGACATATCGACAGAAAGTACCACTACATAAGGCATAAGGTAGAAGAAGGTCACCTCGTGGTAAAGAGGGTATCATCAGATGATAATCCTGCAGATCCCTTGACAAAGGCTCTGAGTAGGATTAAGCATTATCAGCATGCTAGGAGCATTGGATTAAGAGATGATATAAAGTTTATGTAAATTAGATAGGTTTCGAAACTTGTAACAATGTATTGTATTTGACTCTTGTGATTTAATAATAGAGATTTATTAATGAGTAATGGTTTACTACTTTTGTCAATACTTTATCATTGTGTTTCATTTTGCATGTTTTACTTCCTGAATAATTGGATTATTCAACTATCCACAGTCGATTACGCTTTTGGGAGTAAGTGTGAAGTAAGACTGTCATGAATTGGTAATAGATTGTCTAAGGAGTTAGACATTGCAATTGGATTGCTGCACCATTCGTGAGTACTTGGAAATGGAGATTTGAGTATTGGATAAACCCGCGCTCAATGGATTGCTTCATGGATTTCATCACGAGCAATATTGAGACGATAATATCTTTTGATCTTTAAGCTAAGACATATGAGTTATGATTTACTAGACGGTTGTTCATTGATAATACGAAAACGCATCGGTAACTCGGTGTTATAAAACGTATTGTTGTGAGTGATTTGTCTGATAAAAGACATAAGTATATGAGTCGAAGCTTATTCGTCCCTTGACCCTAACGGGGAACAGATATCTGTAGGCCTCTCGATGAATTTGAAGTTGACTAAAATGGTTGGCCAACCGGGACTAAATTGGTAGTCTAAGAGTCATATACAAATCGGAAATCGAGGAACAGTGAATCAGACCGGGATTGACTTTAATCCATGTCTTGAGTCTGAAAATATCTTGTTGGACGGAGGATCATCTGATCACTTATCTATGGACAGAACTGATTAGATCAGAGTTTGGCAGTGGTTTCTAGGAAGCTAAAAGTGCTGGTTAATTAGAGGTTAAATTGGTAATTATAGTCATAGACTTATCCAAGTGGGAGACTGTTGGATTAGGTG
This sequence comes from Cichorium intybus, assembly GCA_023525715.1. Taxonomy (NCBI): domain Eukaryota; kingdom Viridiplantae; phylum Streptophyta; class Magnoliopsida; order Asterales; family Asteraceae; genus Cichorium; species Cichorium intybus. Next base: position 51,763,100 of record CM042015.1, read on the forward strand.
TCTAAGCCATGACTAATAATTAGTATTTACCTGATTAATAGTAGCATAGTCCATTTGGGTTGCCCTCATGGCTGGAGGTTTTTTGGAAAGTTAAGTAGAGAGAAAGGGGTTGATTTATTATGTGACTAATAAATCAATATATTGTTTGTTAATATATTATGAAGATAATATATTAATTAGAAATAATATTATTTGATTAATAATTAATCAGAAATTAATTGGATTAATTTCTGTGGCATTAATTAGATTAATCAGGAGGTCAGGGATTAAAGTCGTACAAATTCAATAGTTGAATTGCGGCGCGCGGCGCGCAAATGACTTGGGCGCGGCGCGCGTACAGATATTCCGGAAAATGGGCTGCGGCTAGGGTTTCAGCTTAGCCACTTGGTTCCCTATAAATAGGGAACCCTAGACCTCATTATCAGTTGCTCATTCTACTATTTTTCTCTGGAATTTCGATCCATAAACCTCCCGGCTTGGGTGTGACTTTCATTTGAGGCAGGATAATTTTTCTGCTCAGCTTCCAAGAAATTAAAGGTTGGTTTTTCCTGTTTTAATCTTTAATTTCTTTTATTAGCCTCTAGATTTTTGTTACATGTTCAATTAGAAGAAAACATAGATCCTTATAGGTTGCATGTGAACTTAGGTTATTTAGTTCATGGATTGCAGAAAACCTTTCAGGATATGCTCCACTGTTTGTGACTAGGATGCCGAGGATCACAAACTGGATGTGAATAACCATGGAAATATGCTTGGTAACCTCAATGTCATTTATCATCTTTAATTGATGTGCCGTTTAACCACACACGCTCCATCAATAATGATAAATCATGAGAAACCTGTCACACCCCGATCCTTGGCGGAATCGATCAAGGCGTGATATATTGTTCAAAGTCTCATGACAACTATGTTATAATATGATTAGATTCAATTAAGTACTAAGTATGCAAAAAATATCCAAAACATACAAATCCAAATCCAAATACAACAACATTTATTACATTAAATTTAAATAGTCTTGTGGGTTTCTAAGGTATTCCCTACTTTTCATCAACTTCATTCTTCAAATCTACATCATGGGTAAAAACAGGTCAACTACGAGAGTTGGTGAGTAATCTAGTTTTATTAAAGAAAATTGTGAGTTTGAAATATTTATAATTTGAAACTTGTTTTCTTTGGAAGTCGACAAGCAAGTATTATTGAGATAACGGTTTATAAATCAAAAATTGATTAACAAATGATAACAACAACAATAAGTCCTCACCTTATATATACATATATATGTATATATATATAGGATGGAGCATCTAATCATCATACACACTCAACCACGTGCAATCAATCACCTTAGCGTCCCAAGGCGGGGTGGTCAACCCAATAGCGCTATTATTGTCCATAATGTACCTCAAGAATACGGGCATAGTCATGGAGATTAGACTAAAAATGATAATGCACTACAAGTACATGTAGCGTAAACAAACAATAATTATACAAATAATGATTCACGTAAAAGTGTCCCAACAATGTCTCAATTGTGTTAAAATAATAAAGTGAAGTTGGAACATATTAGAACCACATGATACACCCCAAAAGTATTGAAAATTATAAAATATGGGGTAGATTACTCACATTAGTCCAAACGGAATACGCGTGTTGTACGATAGACGGCTCGGGTCAAAACGACGTGGAACCTATTATAATTTATAGTTTTGGTTTAGGAATCGATAAACGGGAATATAGTATTAATAAAAATAATTAGACACATATTCTTATATTAGATGAATTAACAATAATCCAATTTTGTTTTGAATATTAATGTATTCATATGTTAAATGAATTTTAAATTGAATTAATTATTTTGCTTAATTAATTTATATTTTCACTTTAGGCAAGATTTTAATAATTTCTTTTTAAAATAATAACTAGTTAAATTATAAGTATTTACAGATTTTATATATTATAAACAATTATTTATATGAAATAATCATTAAAAATGCATTTTTAAATGCTTAGATACTTAGGAAAATGGTTTTAAATATTAAACAGTAATGAAACATTCTGAAATTATCAGCAAATCATTATTTCATACAATAGTAATTACTGTAAAATTTTCATATTTTTCTTAACTGCTTTAGTATTTATTTAGTACTTTAATGATTAAACACCAACAAAATTCGGGAAAAATAATAAATGATTCCCAAAAATTCTGGAAACTTAACCATAGTTTTATAACATTATATTGAGCCTACTGTAAATATTGTGGATATTTTGGACTATGGGAAGTATTTCTTATGTTTTTCATTATTAACTAATCAATAAAATCATAAATAATAGGAAAATATTAAGAGAAATTCATTAGACTTTTTATTTATGATTAACATGTTATATATGATATTCGGATAAGGGTTTATAATTTTTGGACATCTGTAGCTATTTATTATCAATTTAAACCATTAAATAATCATTAAATCAGGAAAAATAAGCAAACATTCTTACAAAAATCTGTAAGTTTTGTCATGGAGTCTTTAAAATGTTAATAAGGTGCGACAAATATAAAATCTAGTTTTTAACATACATAACTATATTTTGCAATTTATTTATCTACAACAAAATAAAATACAAAATAAGCATCAAACAGTAATATAAATGCATGAAACTTTATAAATCTACTTTATTCAATATATGGGTTGTTCCAAAATTTTCCCAGAATTTATTGACTGCAAAAGGTATTTTATGTGAATTATTGCCCTATTTTATTGCAATAATTATAGTAATTCAATAAAAATAAGTTATTTTCTGAAAATTTCCAGAACTTTTTATTTTATTGATGGGATCCTGAGAAAAATCAGTTTTATGCATAAAATGAGTTTTAGATAGTTTGGTGGATTTAATTTGTTTCATTCATGAATTTGAGACTTTTAACAACATACATTGATGAATGCTTCAAGAGGGATGAAGATTTGAGTATATTGGAGTGTTCTTGGCTGAAATATGAAGATTTCTAGGAGGAATTTCGAGATTGAGAGTGAGAGAAAGAATAGATATGGTTTGAGTGGTGATGAAAATAATGTGTTGGGAGAAAAATTAAAGGAAAGATGATGGGAGGTGTGAGTGGGAGACAATGGGAATAAACTTTTACTTTTGGTGGTCTTCATAATTCCCCACTAACACAAGTATCTTAAGAGTTTTAAAAAATTTAATGTAGTGTTTATAAAAATAGAGTTTTATAAAAAAATAGGTTATTATTTGATTATAACAATCTACTTTGATTTGAAGTTTAATTATAGCATTCAAGTTTGATTTTTTTAATTTAATTAGAGCATCATACTTTGATTTGATTTTAATATGGTATCATAATTTAATTTGATTATAGTTATAACGTTATACTATGCTATATAGCTATTAACGTCAATTTATATCGTAGTGTAAGGGTTTTGATCCTATTAGCATAGAGAAATCTCGAGTAGGGTTTATTAAATTTCCAATTGGGTTGGGTTGACCCGAATCCATTTTAGGCGGATGTCACAGTCTCCCTTACTTTAGGAAATTTCATCTTGAAATTTAAGAAGAGAGTACCTTAAGAGAAAAGTTGCGGATATTTGGTACGCATTTGATCCTCACGCTCCCATGTATACTCGGGTCCGCGTGCTGACTGCCACCTGACCTTGACCAGGGGAATGCGACTTCTTTTGAGTTGCTTTTCCTTTCGGTCGGCAATTTCCAAGGGTTTCTCGATAAATTGCATTGTCTCGTCGATTTGGATATCCTCGAGAGGAACATGAAGGTTCTCGTCTGGTAAACACTTCTTGAGGTTGGCTATATGAAATACTGGGTGAACTTTATTAAGCTCTATTGGTAGATCCAACTCGTAGGCTACTGGTCCGATCCTTTTCAGGATTTTGAACGGGCCTACATAGCGTGGTGCCAATTTACCCTTGCGTCCAAATCGAACCACACCTTTCCATGGGGACACTTTTAACATGACCATGTCACCCACGGTAAATTCAAGCGGTTTGCGTCGCTTGTCGGCGTAACTCTTTTGTCGGCTACGAGCTGCGAGAAGGTTATTACGAATCTGAGTGATTTTGTCGGTTGTTTCCTGGATAAGCTCAGGACCAATGATTGGAGAATCCACTATTGCGCGAATCACGTGGGACTCGCCAATTTCATGCCAGCAAATAGGAGATCGACATTTATGGCCTTACAATGCCTCAAATGATGGCATCTTGATGCTAGAATGATAACTGTTATTATAGGAGAATTCCACCAACGGTAAATGAGAGTCCCAGTTTCCTCCGAAATCTAAGACACACGCCCTCAACATATCTTCGAGTGTTTGAATTGTCCTCTCAGATTGACCATCGATTTGAGGATGATAGGCGGTACTGAGATCGAGGCGGGTTCCTATGGCTGCTTGAAGTGATTGCCAAAACCGAGAGAGAAATCTCCCATCACGATCTGAAATGATGCTGAGAGGGATGCCATGCCGACTAACTATCTCGTCGATGTAAATCCGAGCAACTTGTTCGACCTTGAAATGTTCACGGATGGGAAGGAAATGAGCGGATTTGGTCAAACGATCAATGATTACCCAAATACTGTCGTGTCCCTTGGTGGTACGGGGAAGTTTGGTTACGAAATCCATGGCGATCACTTCCCATTTCCACTCGGGGATTACCGGTTGGACCAATAGTCAAGAGGGTCGTTGATGTTCTGCTTTGACCCTGGAACATGTAAGACATTTGGCCACGAATAAAGCAATATCCTTTTTCATTCCCGACCACCAATAATTGGTTCTCAGGCCATGATACATCTTGTCAGCACCAGGATGAATGGAATATCGAGTTTTATGGATTTCTTCCATCAGGAAGGTACGAAGATTGTCGCGATCTGGGATCCAGATGCGATCTTGATAATAGAAAATGCCATCAGATTTACTTTCCAACTCCCCATCAATTCCCGTGGGCATGTCATTTTCGGTAATTGCCGAGTGTTGGGCTCCTCGAATTCGGTCGCTGAGATTGGACAAGATAGGAGAACATATTAGATGAAATGCTTTGGCATGTTCTTTTCGACTTAACGCGTCGGCTACCACGTTTGCCTTGCCCGGATGATAGCGTATTTCACACTCGTAATCATTTAGGAGTTCAACCCAACGTGTTTGTCTCATGTTGAGTTCCTTTTGATTAAGAATATGTTGCAAGCTTTTGTGGTCGGTGAAAATTACGTATTTAGTGCCGTAAAGGTAATGCCTCCAAATTTTAAGAGCGAAAACCACGGCACCGAGCTCCAAATCATGAGTCGTATAATTCCTTTCATGGATTTTGAGTTGTCGCGATGCGTAAGCTATAACCTTTCCCCTTTGCATCAAAACACAACCTAGACCGAGATTGGAGGCATCGCAGTATACCACGAAATCTTCGGATCCTTCAGGGAGTGTAAGAATTGGAGCATCACACAATCTTTGTTTAAGAGTTTGGAAAGCGTCTTCCTGCTTGGGTCCCCAATCAAATGGCGTACCCTTGCAAGTGAGAAAAGTAAGCGGTAAAGCGATCTTTGAGAAATTTGAAATGAAATGCCGGTAATAGCCGGCTAAACCGAGGAATGACCGAATTTCCTTGGGGGTACGTGGGGCTTTCCAATTCTTAACTGCTTCAACTTTTGCGGGATCGAATATGACCGAGGAATTGTACCTCATTTAACCAAAACTCGCATTTCGAAAATTTGGCATAGAGCTGATTTCCTTGCAATGTTTGGAGAGTTAGACGAAGGTGTCTTTCATGGTCTGCCTTTGTCTTGGAGTAAATGAGGATGTCATCAATAAAGACGATAACAAAACGGTCGAGATAAGGTTTAAATACCCGATTCATCAAGTCCATGAATGCGGCAGGGGCATTCGTTAGGCCAAAAGGCATAACGGTGAACTCGTAATGACCATAGCGGGTTCGGAAAGCGGTTTTAGGGATGTCTTCTTCCCGTACTCGAAGTTGGTGATAACCCGAGCGGAGGTCGATTTTTGAGAAACATGAAGCTCCTTGAAGCTGATCAAAAAGGTCGTCGATCCGAGGTAACGGATATCGGTTCTTGATGGTCAATTTATTTAACTCCCGATAATCGATACACATACGAAACGAACCATCTTTCTTTTTGATGAAGAGAACCGGGGCTCCCCAGGGTGAAGTACTAGGGCGGATAAATCCCTTATCGATTAATTCTTGGAGCTGACTTGCCAATTCTTGCATCTCGGTTGGAGCCAACCGATATGGAGACTTGGCTATGGGAGCAGCCTCAGGAACGAGATCGATGCGGAACTCTAGTTCACGTACTGGAGGGAGTCTAGATACGTCATCGGGAAAGAAGTCGGGAAAGTCTCGTACAATTGGAATATCTTCGATCTTCTTTTCTTTGACCTTTGTTTCCACCACATGGGCTAAGAAAGTCATGTATTCTTTACGTAGATATGATCGAGCTTGAGTACATGACATAAGACTAAGCTTTTTTGAACGAGTCTCGCCATAAATACGAAGACTTTGACCGTCGACAAGAGGAATACGAATAAACTTCTCGTAACATACTATTTCAGCATGGTTTTGGGATAGCCAATCCATTCCCACGATGATGTCGATGCTACCAAGTTCCATAGGAACTAAATTGACGGAAAATTTATGACTGCAAAAATCGAAAGTGCAATCTTGGATGACTGCATTGAGTGAAATGTATTTTCCATTGGCGACTTCTACGGTAAAGTTTTCATCAAGAATCGTGCGAGGTGTGTGAAGTATGGGTTCAAATTCCAAAGACACAAAACTTTTATCGGCACCTGAATCAAAAAGTACTGACGCGTAGCAGTCATTTATGAGAAACGTACCATTTACGACCTTGTTATCGGTCTGTGCTTGGGTTGCGGTAATGACAAATGCTCGGCCTTTAGGAGCTGGAACCTGCATTGTTGGATTTGCCTAGGCTTGAGTGTTAATGATATTGACAAGCCTAGGACACGCGTTTCTGAAATGGGTGGGGTCACCACAGTTGAAGCATGTTCCAGTTGGATACCGAGTTTGTGTTTGCTGATTTGAGGGTAGAGCGAATGGTCGCTGAGTTTTTGGTGCACGGCATGTGTCCGCCAAGTGGCCATAGCGACAACAAGTCGTACAAAGGCGACACGGGCTGGTGGACATATGGTGATAGTTACAATGGTTACAGAGGGGGTCGTAATGCCATCTATGAGAAACACGCATATGGACTTGTGAGTTATTTGTAAATTGATTATGGAAATTAAGTTTGTAGACATTGTTGGGTAAAATGATTGTAAAACACTTGTTGGGCCATGGTTAGGAGTGTTGGGCACCTTTTGGGCTTTCCATGGGTACTAAATGTGAAGCATGTAGCAATTGCGTGGGCCCCCACAATACTAAGTTTTCACATGTTTTTCCCACTTCAAGGCCCATTAGGGAACTTAATAGTCCAATGAGTTGGCCATTTTGGAGTGTATCCTTTCGGATACGTTTGATAAGGTCGGGTATTTTGATGGCTCAAAAGTAATGTGAATGACGTGCTTTGGCCTATAGGTTTGGGAACTCTCGCCTTTGGTCCCTAGGTAAGCAAACTGGTCCCTCGGTTGATTGGGATGTATACGAATGCATACCTAGTCAGGACTTTCGGGCTACCGGCACCTCCCCCTTCCAGTTACTACGCGTCCATTACTTTGATCCTACCCAACTAGAGTGGATGACTTTTAATTTCTTATGAGCTCTAAGGAATATATATGTATATAAATTTTTATTTTGAAACCATTTGAGTATGTGTGTGATTTTAAGAGAAATAGGAGAAAATTCACAAGTGTATGCACACATATAAGTGTCGGGAATAATACGTAAGCACATAAGGGAGCAATTAGCACACAAAGGTATTCCTAGGATTTTCTAAGTGCGAATTGCATGCAGTTGTGTGTGCATTTTATAAACTAGCATACGAGAGGACCCTAGAGGCTATAGACTAGGTCAAGGCAATTATCCTAATTCCTTATAGTCAAGGGCTCTGATACCAATCTGTCACACCCCGATCCTTGGCGGAATCGATCAAGGCGTGATATATTGTTCAAAGTCTCATGAAAACTATATTATAATATGATTAGATTCAATTAAGTACTAAGTATGCAAACAAGATCCACAACATACAAATACAAATCCAAATACAACAACATTTATTACATCAAATTTAAATAGTCTTGTGGGTTTCTAAGGTACACCCTACTTTTCATCAACTTCATTCTTCAAATCTGCATCATGGGTAAAAACAGGTCAACTACTAGAGTTGGTGAGTAATCTAGTTTTATTAAAGAAAATTATGAGTTTGAAATATTTATAATTTGAAACTTGTTTTCTTTGGAAGTCGACAAGCAAGTATTATTGAGATAACGGTTTATAAATCAAAAATTGATTAACAAATGATAACAACAACAATAAGTCCTCACCCTATATATACATATATATATATATATATATATATATATATATATATATATATATATATATATATATATATATATATATATATATATATATATATATATATATATATATATATATATATATATATATATATATATATATATATATATATATATATATATATATATATATATAGGATGGAGCATCTAATCATCATACACACTCAACCACGTGCAATCAATCACCTTAGCGTCCTAAGGCGGGGTGGTCAACCCAATAGCGCTATTATTGTCCATAACGTACCTCAAGAATACGGGCATAGTCATGGAGATTAGACTAAAAATGATAATGCACTACAAGTACATGTAGCGTAAATAAACAATAATTATACAAATAATGATTCACGTAAAAGTGTCCCAACAATGTCTCAATTGTGTTAAAATAATAAAGTGAAGTTAGAACATATTAGAACCACATGATACACCCAAAAAGTATTGAAAATTATAAAATATGGGGTAGATTACTCACATTAGTCCAAACGGAATACGCGTGTTGTACGATAGACGGCGCGGGTCAAAACGACGTGGAACCTATTATAATTAATAGTTTTAGTTTAGGAATCGATAAACGGGAATATAGTATTAATAAAAATAATTAGACACATATTCTTATATTAGATGAATTAACAATAATCCAATTTTGTTTTGAATATTAATGTATTCATATGTTAAATGAATTTTAAATTGAATTAATTACTTTGCTTAATTAATTTATATTTTCACTTTAGGAAAGATTTTAATAATTTCTTATTAAAATAATAACTAGTGAAATTATAAGTATTTACAGATTTTATATATTATAAACAATTGTTTATATGAAATAATCATTAAAAATGCATTTTTATATGCTTAGATACTTAGGAAAATGGTTTTAAATACTAAACAGTAATGAAACATTCTGAAATTATCAGAAAATCATTATTTCATACAATAGTAATTACTGTAAAATGTTCATATTTTTCTTAACTGCTTAATATTTATTTAGTATTTTAATGATTAAACACCAACAAAATTCGGGAAAAATAATACATGATTCCCAAAAATTCTGGCAACTTAACCATAGTTGTCTAACATTATATTGAGCCTACTGTAAATATTTCAGATATTTTGGACTATTGGAAGTATTTCTTATGTTTTTCATTATTAACTAATCAATAAAATCATAAATAATAGGAAAATATTAAGGGAAATTCATTAGACTTTTTATTTATGATTAACATGTTATATATGATATTCTGATAAGGTTTTATAATTTGTGGATATGTGTAGCTATTTATTATCAATTTAAACCATTAAATAATCATTAAATCAGGAAAAATAAGCAAACTTTCTTACAAAAATCTGTAAGTTTTATCATGGAGTCTTTAAAATGTTAATAAGGTACGAAAAATATAAAATCTAGTTTTTAACATACATAACTATATTTTGCAATTTATTTATCTACAACAAAATAAAATACAAAATAAGCATCAAACAGTAATATAAATTCATGAAACTTTATAAATCCACTTTATTCAATATATGGGTTGTTCCAAAATGTTCCCAGAATTTATTGACTGAAAAAGGTATTTTATGTGAATTATTGCCCTATTTTATTGCAATAATTATAGTAATTCAATAAAAATAAGTTATTTTCTGAAAATTTCCAGAACTTCTTATTTTATTGATGGGATCCTGAGAAAAATCAGGTTTATACATAAAATGATTTGTAGATAGTTTGGTGGATTTAATTTGGTTCATTCATGAATTTGAGACTTTTAACAACATACCTTGATGAATGCATCAAGAGGGATGAAGATTTGAGTATATTGGAGTGTTCTTGGCTGAAATATGAAGATTTCTAGGAGGAATTTCGAGATTGAGAGTGAGATAAAGAATAGATATGGTTTGAGTGGTGATTAGAATAATGTGTTGGGAGAAAAATTAAAGGAAAGATGATGGGAGGTGTGAGTGGGAGACAATGGGAATAAACTTTTACTTTTGGTGGTCTTCATAATTCCCCACTAACACAAACATCTTAAGAGTTTTATAAAATTTAATGTAGTGTTTATAAAAATAGAGTTTTATAAAAAAAATAGGTTATTATTTGATTATAACAATCTACTTTGATTTGAAGTTTAATTATAGCATTCAAGTTTGATTTTTTTAATTTAATTAGAGCATCATACTTTGATTTGATTTTAATATGGTATCATAATTTAATTTGATTATAGTTATAACGTTATACTATGCTATATTGCTATTAACGTCAATTTATATCGTAGTGTAAGGGTTTTGATCCTATTAGCATCGAGAAATCTCGAGTAGGGTTTATTAAATTTCCAATTGGGTTGGGTTGACCCGAATCCATTTTAGGCGGATGTCACAAAACCCATTGCAACTCTTTGTGAACCCTATTGGTGTGCCGGTAAACCACACACGCTCCACCAATGTTTCACAAAGTGCAAAGTGCAATTCCATGATTAGCATCGATTCATATTTTTCCTAAAGTAACTAGATTGGGAATTTTATAAAATGTTCTAGTACTTTCAATAATAGCATTATACTTTTAATGAGAATTAGGCGGTCCTATCAAACCTGTTCGGCTAACAACACTCCACTGACCAGGAGAGCGGTGGGTGAGAGTGGACACCCATTAGACTACCATTTTATAGGCAGTCTCCTTATACCCTCTTTATAGGTCAGTTTTGTGAATGAGGCCTACTAACGGTATGACTAACCAATTTATATTATATATAAAATATTAACTATTAATTATAATATATATAAGATGTATTTTAAAGTTTTTAAAATATTTTAGGTTTATTCTTTTAATTTTCGCAAATTAACATTTAATTTTAAAAAATAAATTTAAACCTTTAAGTGATTTAATTTATCTTTCAATTAACAATTAATTAAATTAATTAAATCTAGATAGGCATCACAAATTAATTAATTTAATCCTATCTTAAAACCCATAATTTCGAAAATAGCAAGCAAGGGTTTAATGTTTCCAGTTTTTAAATAATCACAATTACCAAAATTAAGAAACCTGCAAAACCCTAAAGCCCAATTTCACAGACAAGGGGTAGAGGCTAGGGTTTTCAAAACCCTAGCCACCAAAAACGATTTTGGCCTCCCCAAGGGTTTTATTTTCGAAAAACCCTTGATCAAATAAAGCAGTTACAGCAATTCTATTAGAAAAACAGCCTAAAGCTCTAATACCACTGAAAGGTTTTTCTACAATCTATGAACTAATAATCCTAAGTTCACATGCAACCTAGAAAAGGATCTATGTTTTTCTATCATTGAACATGTAATAAAAACCTAAAGGCCAATAATAAATTTCTAAAGAAATAAATAAGAAAAACCAACCTTTGATTTTAATCTTGAAGCCAGCAGCACAAGTGTCCAGCCTCAAATGAGATCACACCCAAGAGCAAGAGGGGGGGGGGGGGGAACAAAATTCCAGAGAGGCAGAGTGAAGTTGGCGCAGATTACCCCATGGTTCCCTTATTTATAGCCTCCAGGTGGTACAGTCAAAACCCTAGAGGAGCCCTCTAATGGACACCTTTAAGGTTCCTACTGGCCAGCCATTTATTCAACTATTGAATAATTACAAAACCAGTCCCTGTACCATTAATTAACTAAATTAATCATTAAATTAAATCCAATTAATTCTAGATTAATTTCTAATTAATTAATATAGTTTCTAATTAATATATTATCACTTTAACATATTAATAAACTATTTATTTTATTTCTATTGATTTATTAAACATTTAATAAATCAATCTTTCTCTCTACTGAATTTCTGCCAAACCTCCAGCTGTGAGGGCAACCCAAATGGACTTTGATTCAATTAATAAGATAAATACTAATTATAAATCATTGATTAGACACCTAATCCAACAGCAACTGGCGCTGCACCAGGAACAAGGTCGATAGAAAACTTCACTTGACGGTCGGGTGATAGTCCTGGTAAGTCATCGGGAAATACATCGGGATAATCGCATACTACGGGGACATCACTGACTTCTTTCTTTCCTTTCTTCATATTTACGACGTATGCCATGAATGCTACACATCCTTTTCTTAAACATTTTCTAGTTTTCTTTATTGACATTAAATTTATAATTGTATGCTTCTTATCTCCGTATATACAAATAGTTCTACCGTCGGGTGTTTTGATATTGACCATCTTTTTTATCACAAATGATATCAGCTTTGTTTTGTGATAACCAATCCATTCCTATTATAACATCAATTTCAACTAATTTTATAGGTATTAATTGAATAGGAAATTGTGTATCCTCTATGGTGATCATACAACCGTTAATGACATCGTTTTACACCTACATGATGACCATTAGCTATTTCAACTAAGTATTCTTTATCTAGTTTTTCAATAGGGTATTTCAAGCATTGACAAAATACAGTAGAAACAAAACTTTTATTTGCTCCGGAATCAAACAAAACTTGAGCATTTAAATTATTGATGAGAAAGGTACCTGAAACGACGTCAGGCGTATCTTTAGCCTCCTCCATTGTCATGTTGAATGCTCGTGTTTTAGCCTTTGGTGGATCTCTATTAACACCTTGTGCTCCCCTTGCCAACTCTAGGCAGTTAGGCCTGATGTGTCCTATCTTCTTACAATGATAACATTTTTGATCATTAAGCTTGCAGTTTTGAGATACATGTCCTACCTTTCCACATCTAGAACATGCCAAACCTTGAAACCTAAAAACTCAAGAATGAGTCTTCCCACATGTAGCACAAGTTCTATATGGTGTAAACCCTTTATTTGAGGTTGGTGTAAACCTCCCTTTCTTAGCATTGTTGTTAGAATGCTCAAACTTTCTTTTTTGGTTGTTCTGGTTTGGGAATAAGTTATCATGATCTTTATCAGCTATTTTTGCTGCCTTAACTGCTTGTAAAAAGGTTTTAGGTATGGTTACTTGCACTATTCTTTTTAGATCAGACCTTAATCCCTCAGTGTATAATTCAATCTTCCTAGATTCATTTGCTGCCAAGAAGGGAGCAAATCTAACTTTATCAACAAATTTTTCGGTATATTCTTGAATAATATCATTTCCCATCTCCAGACGTAGAAATTCAAGTTCAAGTTTCAGAGTTTTGCTCATAGGACAATAATTTTCTTTTATTATTTCCTTAAACTTGTCCCACGAGAGCTGTGCTGCTTGAGAGATTCCATAAGTAATCCTAATTCCATTCCACCAGTGTAGTGCTGCTTGTGGTTGAGTGGTTGCATATCTTACCTTTAGGTGTGGCTGGCATTCGCATGTTTCAAAACAAACTTCTATATTACTTACCCAATCCATTGTGGCTATTGGACCTCCTTTCCCATAGAAAACAGTAGGTATGGTACTCATGATTTCTTTATAAGTGCATTCTTTTTCTGGTCTGGGATCAGGATGTTCGAGACCTTCTTGATCAATATTGTTATCAACTGCCTCCCTAAGTATCCTAGTCGTGTTCTCTTCAGCGGCTTTCAAAATTTCTTCTCTATTTTGTTGCAGCATTTGTGGGACAGTTTCCCGAATAGTTCTAGCCACTATATCTGCAATATTTGCTTCTTGGTTTTGTGTATTATAGTTGGATGTTTCTCTAGTGCTAGAAGAACCTCTGCCCCTACCCCTACCTCGGGTAGTGGTACTTCCATGGGCTATATTTTCAGGTATTGGTGTTTCGTGGTTATCATGGGCAAGAAGGGCATTTGCTTCAGGTTGTTGAGCAGACATGGTTGTTATTTTCCTACGTATAGGTATAAGATAACTCTAATTATTGCAATTATAAAACATGTAGATAAAGCATGTGTAACAACAATATATATACAACCAAAATTTCTATTATAATCTGTTAGTATATTTTACAACGCTATCAACTACTTTACAAATACATTACCCAAACCATGGCCAAGTTTGATCAAAAACCCCTATAATACAACAAAAACCTCATTAACCGAGTCATAACTCATTATATTGTTTCCCTTCAAACCTCACCTAGATCTAATCTAATACAAAGTTGGAGGGTACTTGTCAGCTATCCATGCAGTATAGCTGACAGCAAACGGAACAAAAGGATAACCAAGGTAATCCCCAAAAAAGGCATAAACGAAAACCAAATACGAAACCTCCGATATCCCCACTAGATGTATCGAACAAAATCACATACTTTATGTTTCCCGTATGTGAATGTATCCTTCATTTTCATATACCATAGACGAGTCACTATTGAGTAAGCATGTTGTAGTTGTTGGGTGAAGTTGACTTATGTCTCTAAAGTATCATGATACAGAATCAAGTCACTAAGCAATGCCTCATAGTGGTCACGGTGTATAATTAGATGATCATCTGGTGGTCCTCCTATGTCTGGAAATATAAACTCTGTTGGGCCGTTTATGTCGTCGAGATCGATATAATTTATCGGCATGGTTCCTATAAATAATTTTTTTGTTAGTGTGTGTCTATGGTGTGGCAAGTATAAGTATCGTAGCACATCCTAATGGTTTAGAGTCAAACTAAGTTAAGGTTACCTAATTTGACATAAAACAATTAGGGAAGGCTCTGATACGAACTTGTGACACCACGAGATTTTTTTTCAAGCGAAACTTTAACTTTATTTATATATATCAAAGCTTTCGGTTACAACGGAAGCTATAAGGAAATACAAGCTAGAACTTTTGCTAATAACTAAAAGTTATAACAGCATGTAATGTCTCCGAGTGTCATCTGGTCCCATTATTATGATGTCGAATACCTGATCTTATTCTACCAAATGTGTCCTGAGATATATATGTAGATGCGTAAGCCAAATGGCTTAGTGAATTCGTGTGTTTGTGTACAAAATACCACATGCATTGATGATATGAAATATGAAATACAAAAATTTACGTTGAGATCTCGGAGTTGTGGGTAAATTTATTTAAGTCATTTTCAGACTTCGAACTAGCATGGGTGCTATCCGTGTGATGACTTCTATACAATGTACTAGTGGGGTTAGACATGTATTGCCGGTATCGACTTAGTAACAACAGGATGCCTCCCGTGTACTAATCGTACCAAATTATATTTATTAGCGAACAACGTTACGTTCCCTTTTTCATTTTTACATTTACCCAACAACTCGTGTATATATATATATATATATATATATATATATATATATATATATATATATATATATATATATATATATATATATATATATATATATATATATATATATATATATATATAAAGCAATAAGCATAATAAATATCGAAAAGTAATAAACATGGCAATTATAATGAAATGAACAATTAGACATATAAACACAATATATATCATATATCTCCCAGTTTGTAAAGGCATCATAAAACTCACCTTGATGATTTAGCGATTGTCTAATAGCTGGCGCTTTTGGAAATTCCTACTATTCTTTATAAGTTTTATATTGTTAGATTGTGTGATTAGTTTCAAGGAACATGAGCTATTTATACTAAAATATGAGCTGGCATTTGATGTAAAAATCTGACACACGGCTTCTACAATCAACAAGTGTTCCTTTGAGATTGGTACATGAAAATCTTACAATCTATTCTTTTGCATTATCACCAAGTTTCATCATTTTAGTCGATGTGTCCTTATGCTAGAAATTGAGTCACAGTACTTCCCTTCTAAATTACCATCCACGTGTCTCATAACATGGTGGATAAATCTTCATTTGTTACTTAGCATGCAATTCATGAATTGTATTTATCCTATCTAATTTATACTTTAATATATATATATATATATATATATATATATATATATATATATATATATATATATATATATATATATATATATATATATATATATATATATATATATATATATATATATATATATATATATATATATATATATATATATATATATATATATATATATATCAAGGTTGTAAAAATCGCTTGATGGTAGCTTGGCGGTCGAGAGGGGTTAAGAGATTAATCAGATTAATCGGGGACCCTAAATTATAAAGTAATTCATTTAAAATATATAAATATAACAAAATAGCAACGTTTGATTCATTTATTCCGAGATACACATTAAAGTTTATACATTTGTTTGCTTTTATTCTTTAGTATTGATTTTTGTTTAGTTTTCTTGAGTTATTAGAGAGTGTTTGTGTCGTCATTTAAAAATAAGAAAATAAATAATAAATTAAAAAATTAAAAAAATTAAAAAATGACCGCCAAGACCGATTAATCGGCCGCCAAGGCCGATATTTAACCGATTTTTGCAGCAAACCGTTAAGATGACCGATTAGGCCTAATCGTAATCGGTTGAAGACCGCCAAGCGATTAAGCACCGATTAATTGGCCGCCAAGACCGATTTCTGCAACACTGATATATATATATATATATATATATATATATATATATATATATATATATATATATATATATATATATATATATATATATATATATATATATATATATATATATATATATATATATATATATATATATATATATATATATATATATATATATATAGGGCTAGGTTATAATAAGAATGACAATTATTGTGTTATCTTGTAAGCAAATCCTGACCATTAGATTTCATTCTTGTAACAATGAAAAAAACACATTCTTAACAGAATAAGTTTTTGATATAATGAGTTCTAACCATTCTTAAAAGAATGAACTAAATTTTCTACATTCTTAAAAGAACGTGTTTTAAATGAGTGGTCCAGATTGAGTTTCAAGGTTACAAAATACTTGTATGGATATATTTGATCCTATCCCTATATATATATATATATATATATATATATATATATATATATATATATATATATATATATATATATATATATATATATATATATATATATATATATATATATATATATATATATATATATATATATATATATATATATATATATATATAGGGTTGGGTTCGATAGAGAACCAATTTAAAACAAGGAATCAATGAACCAATCGTGTGGTCGGAATGCAAAAGATCGACGGCCAGAAAAAAAGATGTACATTTACTAGTTAGACGCAAATGTAGAGGATTATAGCAAAAAAAACCCACTTCGTTTTTTTTATGTTTTTTGAATTTTTAAGCTTATTCTTTTTTCGAAAAAAAAAACTAAAAATACCAAAATTCATAATTTTTCATCCTCTATAAATAGACATCAATATTGATATACAAAATTTTTTTATACTTCAAGTTCGTCCAGATTCACCATGCGAATCTGAACTGAACTGTATTGTTTTAGATATATTCACTCACATATAAATGACAATTCTATTCGATTTATTCAATAATTTTTGACCAATGACATGTGAATTTTTAGGAAATCATTTTAAATTTCAGTTAATTCAATTGTATATGACATCAAAAGGTTGAAATATTAAAAATATAAGTGACTTTTCTTGAATTTACATCTGAATCTAAGAATGTTTTTAAAATGTACATGAGTTGTTATTGAATGATTTACAATTATTGAAAAAAATTGAATTCAATGACTATTTACATGTGAATTATCTTCCAAAAAATTTAGTATATTTTATATTTACATTGTGAATTTTAACTGTTTTTTGTTTTAGACATGTTAATTCACATATAAGTGGTAATTGTACTTGGCCTTTTCAACAATTGTTTATCATTCACATGTGAATTTTAAGAAAATTCATTTGTGAATCTAAATTAATTCATTTGTGTATGATCAAAAGGTTAAAAATAGTGTGCATCTACTTTTAGATATATAAATTCACATATAAATGATAATTGTATCCCATTTTTTCAACTATTTCTTGTTCATTTGCGTGTAATTTAAGTAAATTAATTTCTAAATCTTAGTTAATTCAATTGTATATTATCAAAATATTGAAATTGTAAAGGATATAAACGAATTTACTTAAATTCAATATGAAAATTTAGTGAGATTCACGTTTGAATCTAAAAGTTTATTTAAATTCACATAAGTTGTTATTGAATGATCAATGATTGTTGAAAAAAAATAATTTCAATGATCATTCACATGTGAATAATCTTTTATAAAACTTGTTATAGTTCAGATTCACATTGATTAAGTGTTGTGAATTTGAACAAGATTTTTGAATATATTTTTTTCGTTTTGCTATATTGATATGGATGTCTATTAAAAGAGAATAAAAAATTATGAATTTTGATATATTCGATTTTTTATTTCGATAAAAAATAAGCTCTAAAAATAAAAAATAAATAAATAACGAAGTAGGTTTTTTGGAATTATCCGCTACATGCGCGCTCGATTAAGAAGTTTACAACCTTATCTTCGGCCGTCGATCATTTGAATTCCGATGCTCACGATTGGTTCCTTGGTTCCTTATTTTATTTTGGTTTCCTATTGAACTTTATATATATATATATATATATATATATATATATATATATATATATATATATATATATATATATATATATATATATATATATATATATATATATATATATATATATATATATTATTGTTACTTTTAATAATATATACGTCAAATTTCTAGAATAAATGTATTAGTTAATATATATCCTTTTCTTCTTTTTTATTTATTTATTACTGTTACTCTATATATATATATATATATATATATATATATATATATATATATATATATATATATATATATATATATATATATATATATATATATATATATATATATATATATATATATATATATATATATATATATGAATTGATCAAAAATAGAAACAATAACTTATAGAAGTATGGACAATATATTTCAGAGTTAGATATACGAATACAACATTTTACCACATACTTAAGATATATTATTTTGTAACCTATTTACGTTTTAGTTACCGTAATGAACGTCGTAAAATATACGTGGCTAATTATTGTAAAAAAATTTAAATATTACATATATATTATCTTAGTTATTCACCAAAACTTAATAAACGATAACTTATAACGTCGTAAATGTACCTTATTATTAATTGTTTAAAAGACGGGTGTTACATTCTTCAATGACATGATTAGCCAATGAACCCGCCAAAAACCTACTTCCATTGCATACATCATTTTTATAGGCAATGTTTCGTAGTAACATAACCGGAACACCGATGTTTAAATGCAAATTATGGTTTGGCAATATTGAGAGTTTAAGACCATTTAGAATATCAAATGAGTATAAACTCTCATCAAATTGGTCATGAATAAACTCTGATTGAAAGAGACTATTTGAACACATATATTCCTTTTTTTCTCCTAGAAACAATGAAAGTAAATGGTCATTTATTTCGTGAACGACTTCATTTTTTGGTGCCAATATTGTTCTATCTTGAAACTAATTTGGATTATTGAAGTTTTGAAGAAATGAAGGATATACAAACTCAATTAATGAACCTATAGCATCAGATGATTTAGTAATGAGAGGATGTGTTCAATTAATGAACCTATAGGTGCCAATATTGTTCTATATATGAAGAACTTAAAGACGTGTTCACTTTGCCACCAAAGGGCAATTCTCAGTTGCTTACATTATCACAACTTAATATATCATTCAATGTTCGATCTAAAGCTTCGAATGCATGCTTATGAACTGTCGATACTTCATCCGAGATCATCGGTGATGTTTGTCTTAATAATCTAGAAACACAGTTGTTTGGCTTTATAAAATAATGGGAATATTCATTAAGATTTAAAGGTTTATAAAAGCAAGAGTGTGTTGTCTTACCTCTGGTCAGTAACAAAGAAGCAATAACACTTGAAGCTACATTTAAAGCAATCTGTCGTTTAGATCTTAATGTTGTAGATAATTTCTTCCAAGAAAAAGGTTTTACTGGTTTCACCATAACCATAAACAAAAAGCAAACCTCATTTATTATCATTAATTGCTGACATGATATCTTCAAAAACACATATTTATTAATTTGTTAATGAAGCAAAAATATTAACAAATTCATTTTGTAAACTTGTGTTATCGTAAGTGGAAAATTCACAATAAAACAAGAATAGAACGACTTAAATGTCATCATTGTGTATTCTCTAAGAGAATAATTTCAATTTGGTATATTGTTTTTGGTATGGTCAAATTTCTGCTTCAATATCAAAATTCGAAATCGTGTCATGGTTTTATTTTATTACGAATACGATTGATGCAATGTCAAATCTAGTGACAACGCCTAGTGATATCAAGTATTTTAGGCGTTGTTGAGCCCTGTTCTTGGTAAAAATATATCAAATATGCATGGGTATTTTCACTTTTCGTGTCAGGACTTGTCTGGAGAAAAAAGAACAGAAACAGGGACTAAAGGTGTACAAAAGGAAAAAGTATGGAAAGAATGGAAAAATCAAGAGAAGACGTACGCGCGCCGCGGATTTATCTTCTGCGCGACGCGGTCGTAAGGCGGTGGAACACATTTGAATGACGAAAAAACGGGGAACGGATAAGTACGCGCGCCGCGGATTTCACTTATGCGCGGCGCGGTCACGGGAAATTTGCAACTATAAATAGAGGCATTTCCAGCCGAAAACCCTAGCAAAGACCGGGTGTAAACATCGACCTAGAAGCTCTTTGACTCGAGGATTCCATTTCAGAAGCTATCATTTGGTATTTTCATGTTTTAGATTTTATTTCATTTTAGTTAAACGTTTGTAAGCTTTGAGTTGAATCTTTGGGTGTGACAACCATTGATCTTCAGCTTAGGGTTCTGTTTTTAGTAGTGTTTGGTTACTGATTTGATGTTGGATATTGGTTTGAGTGAATGAAATCATTCGGTTACATTAAATATTGATTTTTCGGTATTTTGGATGTTAGTTTGTGTTTTGGTTGTTTGTTTGTGTGTGGATTTTGTTTGTGACTTGGTTGGGACTGTTTCCCTTTGCTGAAAACAGTAGCTAACTCAGTTAGGTTAGGCATTAAACCTTGGCTATTAACTGTCTCATAGAACTGTTGGTTATTAGCTAGTTTATGCTTTGCTTGGTTTTTGCTAGTTTGAATGCCTTCAATTGCTTCTGATTCAGAGATGTACTTCTGAGTTCAGAAAGTAACTAGGTCATTTGAGCTTGGCTAAACTTGGCTTGAGTGTTGGAATATTGTTTCGAGGTAGAAAGATAGAAATTAGTTCCTCCGACTATAGCTGTAACACTATTAGTTGGTAATCTCTCATCTAGGCTAACCACGTAGCTCCTGTGGATCGACCCTGACTCCACTATACTAGTGAATGTTAGGTTATCTCTTATTTTTGACCGCATGACGACCTCTGCGTGCACGTCAAATTTTGGCGCCGTTTCCGGGGAGCTGTGAGCTTAGAATAGGTGAGTAGTAGGAATTTGTTTCTTGCTTTTTGAAATTTCATTTTGGGTTAATTTCATTTTGGTTTTGATTCTTGTGGGCGTGTTGCACTAGTGCATGCGTACCCGCAGGGGAGAGCAATCATCCCCATTGCAGTTTGATTCTGAGATTGAGCGTACTACGCGCAAACTCCGTGCCCGTAGGCGTTTAAACATCATGAATTATAGTCAAGTTAGCAATAGTCCGGTCAGTGTTGTCCAGGATCCATCAGGTGAGGCAACTGGGAGGTTTTCTATCCCTCTGCTTTCGGAATTTCAGTTTGGAAGCACGAGTGCTTCTGGTGGTGCAGTTTCAGCCCCTGCACCCATACCATCATGCACTCCGCCTTCCATCCCGCCATTTACACCCGCTTCTCAACCACAATCCACCAATCCCTTTACATCTGCTATGTCTTGGGGAGAGCCGACCCGAGATGGCACCCCAACTCCTAGACAGCAGATACCGACTTCTCAACCACAACTAGTCCTATTTAAACCTCAATCCTCATACCAACCAACACAACCTATACATTTCCAACAACCGCCTCAACCGCAATACCATTACCCAGAGACGGAGGAAGTGTACGACGAGGAAGATGAAGGATGGATGCCACCAGCATCCCAACCGTATTGGAACCGAGGTCGGGGACCTCCCAGGCGAGCACCACCATACCAACCACCAGGTCAGCGGGAGTACAATGATCATCTTTACGGTAACCCCGCCCAACCTTTACATTTTGCACAACCGAGACGGCAATCGGTTGCATCACATTTCCAACTGCGGGAATATGATGATTCGTCGCCGATCTATATTCCTGATAACATAGATTCGCAAGTAGAGATTAGACCTCAGTTATTAGGAATATTACCAGAATTCAGAGGATATAAGCAGGATGATCCCTATAACCATTTATATGAATTCTTAGCGATCGCTAATGCTAATAATCCCAGAAACACAAATAGAAATATTTTTAGGCTTAGACTGTTTCCGTTCACCCTTAAGGACAAAGCCAAGTATTGGTTCACATCGTTGCCATCGAACAGTATTACTACGTGGGATCAGCTCAAGGCAAAGTTCCTGCAGGAATTTTACCCAGCGAGCAAGACAACTGAAGTCAGGAGGGTCATCGAGGATTTCCAGCAAAAACCTGGAGAAGCTTTTCATGAAGCCTTCGACAGATTGAAGGAGTTGCTGCGATCTTGTCTGCGTTACGAGATTCCCAGATGGCAGTTGGTCAAGTTATTCTTTGAGGGAGTTAGCGAAACACACCAGGCCATGATAAATGCCTCCTCCAGTGGGACATTTATGTGGCAGGATCCAGAAGAAGCCTGGCAGTTTTTGGAGCAGTTGAGTAATGGCTCCAAAGCAAACTTCTCCACCAAGAAGACTACAAGTACGGCGGCAGCAGTAGGAGTTGATGCTGATTGGAAAAAGGAAGTGAAAAAGGAAATCAGTGAATTGAACAGAAAGTTTGATAGGCTTATGGCAACATTACAAAATGGACCGCCAAATTCATCACAAGAAGGTCAAGGAGGACCTAAAATGCAGGAAGCTAATCAAGTTTATGGCCAGGGTCAAGGTCAACACAATAATGGACGACCCTACAGGCCATACAACCAAGGACAGCAACAAAATTTCAGGCAGAACAATTATCAGAATCAATCAAATAGTCAGCCTAGAAACCAGCAGCCTGCAAACAACGGAAACAACAACAACAGGGGGCCCACCAACGCTACCAACAATGCCCCAGGGACCCAAGAAGAGATGATATCAAAAATGTATGACATGGTCACTGCGACTCAACAACAATCTCAAGCGAATGCAAAAGCTATCGCAAATATGGAAAGACAAATAGGTCAAATGGCTGCAGATCAGCAAAAGAGAGATAATGGCAAGCTGCCAAGTGCTACTGAAGTCAACCCTACGCATAATCAACGTCCAGGGAAGGAACAAGTCAATACTGTTGAATCAGGATGGCGAAAGGTCACTCTGGAGGATTTGTTTGAGGTAGGGAATGAAGTGAAACCAGGGGAAGAAGGAAAGGCTTTAAAGAGCGAGAAAGGTAAAAAAGGAGAAGTTTCGGTTGAGAATGGCACTCAACCAGAAATAGACAAAAAGGTTCAAAAGGAAGAGCAACCAACGATAGCGGGGATCAAGCAGAAAAAGAAGAATAAGAAAGAAAAAAAGAAGAAGCAGGAAGTACCTAGATCAACGGGACCCTTAATGAATCAGCCCCTATGGGATGAGCTTAAGGATGCCCCCGAGGACACCAGGATTTTGCAAGAGATGTGTGAGCAGAATGGGAAACGCAAAGCACCTACGCCAAAAACGGTGAGATTGACTGTGAGAGCTAGCGAAGCATTATTGGGTATACTGCCCAGAAAGGAAAAGGACCCCGGGTCACCATTGATCACTACAACTGTAGGAGATGTGGTTATTCGAAACACTCTTTTAGATTTGGGAGCAAGTGTCAACATCTTGCCAGGATACCTGTACGACAAATACAAGAACGAAGAAATTGAGCCAGCAGAAGTTGTACTACAGTTGGCTGATCAATCAACTAAGGTATCTAGGGGGAAGTTGACAAATGTCATAGTCAAAGTTGGGGACTTTTTCTATCCTGTAGATTTTCTGGTTATGGAGTATGAGAGCCCAGATGATGCGCCTGCGCTCATCTTGGGGCGTCCATTTTTAGCTACCGCTGGGTCAGTGATCGATTGCAAGACTGGAGATATGGATATTTTCTTCGGGACCAGGAAAAGAAGATTGAATATGTTTGGGAACCCGATATCATTACCTTCAGAGGAAAATGGCAAACCAGCCGACAGGAAAACACTAATGGAGCCAGGAATCAGAAGCAAAGAAAAGATATGGACACGTACAGGAGAGGGAGGAAAAGAGGAAATCTTAAAGGAAACTAAGGATCATCCGTTATCCGCCATCGACAAGGAACAATTGCTGGAAATGATAGAGATGATGGAAGCAAGGCATCAGCAATATGAAAGAGAATCCAGAAAACGAGAAGCGAATGTTTTCGAGCTCTTGAAATCTCAACAACAATGGATCAGCGGTGTGAGTGATCGGATGACCCAACTCACATCCCTTATAACAATGATGGCTAATAATTTCATGCCAGAATATCAGCAAATGTCATCAAGAGGCCAAGAAGAAGAAGAAGGGTCAGCTTAGGAGCAGCACGTCTGGCTGAAGACGTTAAACTTAGCGCTTGTTGGGAGGCAACCCATCGTGTCATAAGTAGGTTTTATATTTCTTAGGATTAATTTAGAAAATATATCAATCTTTTGCAGGTATTAGTGGTCTGAAGCAAGTGTGGGGTCGTGTGAAAAGTTTTGAAATCTTCAAGACCACGCCGTGGATTTTTGAATTGCGCGACGCGGGTTCGAAACTCAACCCGATGCGCAGGGGTTGATTTGGCGACACGCGCG
Source organism: Cichorium intybus (assembly GCA_023525715.1). NCBI lineage: Eukaryota > Viridiplantae > Streptophyta > Magnoliopsida > Asterales > Asteraceae > Cichorium > Cichorium intybus. The sequence goes on from CM042015.1 coordinate 51,788,381, forward strand.
TCGCGGAAACGATAAATGCGCGCCGCGGGAAACGATCAGACGGTTTTCTGCCCTTATACGGTGAGCCGCGGCTCACAACTCAAATCACACGACTCGGAGCTCTGGTGATCAAAATTTTCTTGCATTTTTTCTTGCTTATTGTGTTTCTACTACCAAGGTACGCTCTTTTAACTATCTATCAGCTGTTTAAACTAGTTATTAGGTAGTTAATTTTAGGGTTTTATTCCAAAAAGTTCAAAAACTTAGAATCACTAATGCTAGCCCATCAGGTGTTTGTTTTGCCAAATGGACACCCTAGATGAGCTAGTCGGCACTTAGGCTACCTTGTGGTATGATTAAAATGAGATATAGCAGGTTAAAATGGGGATTTGATCCCGGGTTTTCAAAACAGGCGTACGCCGCGCCGCGCCATTGCTCTTGGGCCGCGCCGCGGTGCGGTGGGGAAGAAAAGGGACTGATTTTGCAAAAAAATTTTGTTTTGTGGCTATATTTTCTTTTGCAGATGATGTTCAGATTGGACCACGCCTTCCTCCAGTTTCCCGCGGGACTTGACAGTTCAGTGGAGTATATCTCGCGGAGGGATGCATTGATTCGTCGCCGGGTCCTTGAGGCGACAGTTATCGACCGGGATATCCTGAGGGATGCAGGGCTTTGGGATGCGATCGAGCCGTTTCTGCACCGCACCTGGACCCACGAGGAGGCATCGTTCACCTACCGTGGTTGGGACAGGATTATGGCCACGGACGAGGACGTGGTCTACACGGAGTTGCTACTGGAGTTCATCTCCACTATCCAGTTCGCACCACGGGCGGGGGACCCACGCTCCAGACTGGTGTGTTTTCGTTTGGGAGGTGTGCACAGGGAGTGCAACCTCCGGGAGTTTAGGAGGCGCACAGGTATCTATACTGAGCAGGACTTCCAGCATCGCTATTTCACCCGATTCTTCGGGTCGTGCATTCAGGGGGAGCCGGAGCGCCCTCCCAACATGGAGGTTTGGACACCGCTATCCAATGTGATGTACGAGGCAGGGACTTCGAGGGAGAGTCACCTCCGCGACCCACTTCACCGTCTCATGCACCGGATCGTCTCCACCTCCATCATGCATCGGGAGGGGGGCGAGAAGGTGTCGGGCGACGACATGACGTATTTGTGGATCCTCCTCGACCCGTCCCGATTCCTCCATCTCCCCTACGCCCTTGCGATCGCTCTCTCCACCCACGCGACCGGCGCCTCCTCCAGCAGCCCACTAGCCAGGAGGTACTTCATTACCCGCCTGGCCCGCTCATATGGTATTCTCACTGCCCCCGTGGCAGCTTCCTTGACCGCTCTGCCTCCATCGCGCACTACAGCACGCACGCTGGAGAGGATGCGGCTCATTGAGCAGCAGCACCCGGGGCAGTTCATCCGGGCACCGATCGAGCCTTCTCAGGCACCCCAGCCTGCATTCGCCCAGCCCGGCAGGAGACGCCGGAGGCCAGAGCCTGCACAGCCGCAGCCACAGCAGGATGACTCACCAGCCCTCAGCCGGCTGGAAGCCAGAGTCACGCGGATCGAGGACTAGCTCGAGTGGATCGGGGAGGTACTTCTTCAGATCGCATCAGCGCAGGGCCAGCGCCCCCGACCATTCCCAGCCAGGTCCCACGATCACGAGGCTGGACCCTCCTGGCCACCGGGTAGTGATTGATGTTTCTTTTTCTTTTTCTTTCTTTCTTTTTATTTTTTTTGGGATATATGTATAAACTTATGACACATCTATCTGTATATTATTTTTTCTGTCATGTGTGTTTTAATTTATTTGTTAAGTTGTGCATGATATACCAATCTGAGAGGGGGTTGTCTCAGACAAGTGTGGGGTCACCGTACCCCCTCCACTTGTCGTGACCACCGGCGTGTCCTACTGTAGCGCTACAACTCCAGCATATGAATCGGGGATCTTTTTGTACGCATTATACCTGTGATATTGAGCACTAAGCAGTGCATCGTCCAAAAAGGGGTAACTCTTTCTCCCTTGCTTTGAAATAATTTTTGTACAACGGGGACGTTGTACGTTTTTAAGTGTGGGGTGTGGACGGTCGAAAGAGATATTTTTGAAATTTTTGCAGAAATGATCAATTTTTCGATTTTTAGCAATATTTTTCAAAATTTTTAATGAATTACAATTTTGAAATGAATGGTTTGTGATTGTGATAGCATTAGTATTTTTCAAGAAATACTATTTATTTGTGATCATACTATTAGTTAGTCAAATAAGTTGAGTTCTACGAGTTTAGAAGATTGAGCCGTTTTAGGATTGGAATTTAGGAAGGAAAAGTCAGTCAGTGGCCTTTGTTGTTCGAGTCGGTAGGTCTAAAATGGGTGGGCCTTATGCACCTTACCACCTAAGATCGTCTGGTCTGGGATGGTATTTCTGAAAGCTCGCTACACGGACAACATCGAAAGTCATGGACAATTCCTTAATGGCCTTTAGAATCTGAACGAGTAAGTACACTTCATTGTGGACAGAAAGTTTGTAATCAAGGGTTCTTTAGAAAGCCATGAATTCCAAAGAACAACTCAATTATGTTTTCACGAACTATTCCATTCTAACTCAAAGAGCAATAAACTTTGAAACTAAACACAGTCAAAAATTGTTCGATTCTCTATTATAATTTGTTAAAAACTCTCTTGCTTGGGGACAAGCAAGGCACAAGTGTGGGGTGTTTGACAACGCCTAGTGATATCAAGTATTTTAGGCGTTGTTGAGCCCTGTTCTTGGTAAAATTATATCAAATATGCATGGGTATTCTCACTTTTCGTGTCAGGACTTGTCTGGAGAAAAAAGAACAGAAATAGGGACTAAAGGTGTACAAAAGGAAAAAGTATGGAAAGAATGGAAAAATCAAGAGAAGACGTACGCGCGCCGCGGATTTATCTTCTGCGCGACGCGGTCGTAAGGCGGTGGAACACATTTGAATGACGAAAAAACGGGAAACGAATAAGTACGCGCGCCGCGGATTTCACTTATGCGCGGCGCGGTCACGGGAAATTTGCAACTATAAATAGAGGCATTTCCAGCCGAAAACCCTAGCAAAGACCGGGTGTAAACATCGACCTAGAAGCTCTTTGACTCGAGGATTCCATTTCAGAAGCTATCATTTGGTATTTTCATGTTTTAGATTTTATTTCATTTTAGTTAAACGTTTGTAAGCTTTGAGTTGAATCTTTGGGTGTGACAACCATTGATCTTCAGCTTAGGGTTCTGTTTTTAGTAGTGTTTGGTTACTGATTTGATGTTGGATATTAGTTTGAGTGAATGAAATCATTCGGTTACATTAAATATTGATTTTTCGGTATTTTGGATGTTAGTTTGTGTTTTGGTTGTTTGTTTGTGTGTGGATTTTGTTTGTGACTTGGTTGGGACTGTTTCCCTTTGCTGAAAACAGTAGCTAACTCGGTTAGGTTAGGCATTAAACCTTGGCTATTAACTGTCTCATAGAACTGTTGGTTATTAGCTAGTTTATGCTTTGCTTGGTTTTTGCTAGTTTGAATGCCTTCAATTGCTTCTGATTCAGAGATGTACTTCTGAGTTCAGAAAGTAACTAGGTCATTTGAGCTTGGCTAAACTTGGCTTGAGTGTTGGAATATTGTTTCGAGGTAGAAAGATAGAAATTAGTTCCTCCGACTATAGCTGTGACACTATTAGTTGGTAATCTCTCATCTAGGCTAACCACGTAGCTCCTGTGGATCGACCCTGACTCCACTATACTAGTGAATGTTAGGTTATCTCTTATTTTTGACCGCATGACGACCTCTGCGTGCACGTCATCTAGCCATTCATATTTTAAACTAGGGTAGGAAAGCCACACATTTTTGCGGTTATAGGGGAAACAATATGGAAAATGGGTATAAAGAAACAATTTGGACAATGAATCTACTAAAAAAACGATCTGTAAAATAAAAAAACATAAAAACAAATATATAAAACAAAAAAAATTACAATCTTACATAAAAACTAAAAAACACAAAGGATTTAGAAAATAATCATCTAAAAAAAATAAATTTGTATAAAAGAAACCTGTAACATAGTAAGTTGAATAAAATATTTCTATGCAAGTAAGTTTCAAAAAATGGAAAAACAACATTGTAAAATAACTTGGGAAAAAAATAGAAAAAAAGGTTTGCACCAAATCAATAAATATGTGAAATGTGAACGGAAATTATAAAAATGGAAAACTCGATGTGGCAAAGTATAAAAATTAGCCAAAAGTATAAAAAAAACTTGATATGGGCAGAAATTGCAATAAAGAAAACCGTATGTGGCAAGTTTTGTCCAAAAATGTAAAAAAAGAAACTTGAAGGAGCAAAGAAAAACAATATCGATGCATGTTAGCATTGTGCACATTAGCATATTTAGGAGGCGCATTTTAGCAACCTTCCATGCCAAAATGGCTACAATTGTACATATATATAAAATTACAGTTTTGGTCTCTGTGGTTTGTCTCAACTTTCAATTTTAGTCCAACTTTTGGATTTTTACTTTATGAGTCTTCAAGGTTTGAGTTAGCTTGCAGTTTTGGTCCCTTGGTCAGGTAAAAAAACCAATTTATCATTTTAATTTCTTTTTTAATTTTCTTTTAATGTATTATTTATTAAATTAATTAAAATAAATAAATAAATAAATAAAACACACACACACGCACACACACACACTCTCTCTCTCTCTCAAACCCGCCACCTCTCTTTGATCCCCCTTTCTCTGCCTCTCATCATTTTCTGGTAATCAGAACTCTTCTTATTTCCAACCCATTTATAACAGTATCGTTTAGTTCCCCTTTAAGAATATGCCAAAACCATTTGTCCATTACACCCATTTCTCAAAAAAGTTCAAATCGTAAACCCTTTTCCTTTTCCACAGTCCTACTTTGAAATCGCCGTAAACTCTCTAAATAATCATAAATCAAATCTGTTTTCAGCTACGAATCAAAAGATTGCAGATTATGCAGTGGTCCCTTCCCACCTCTTGGATCTTTTCCCTTTCTTGTGTTCGAGAACTCCGATTACCGGTAATCGTACGGTCGGCACCCACGGCTAGGCCGGTGTGGAGAGTATCAACGCATTGAGCTGGACCGATACTCACGGCGATCACCTCCGAAGCAAATTTGGATTCCTTGATTTTAAGAGCTTCTGCAAGAGCTATTTCACAAAAAGGGTTCATCGACATCTTCACATTTGATGTCTCTACTCAAGTCTATACATAACATGTTGAACCAAATCGAATGAAATTGTTTTGATAACTTTTTCCGATTTTGGGGAAATTTGGGATTTGGGTTTTGGAATTTGAGGTGTTTACCTTATCCAATTTGATTCGGATCCTGACAGCGTAGTCAACAACACGCTTTGTGAACAGGGTTGAGAGAGAAAGATAGTGGGGTTAGGTTTCAAATCCGGTAACAAACAACACTGGTGGCAGGTTAGAGAGAGAGTGTGTGTGTGTGTTTTATTTATTTTTCTTTTTTTAATTCATTTGATAAATAATATATGAAAAGAAAAATAAAAAGAAATTAAAAGAAAATTGGTCTTTTACCTGGCCAAGGGACCAAAACTGCAAACTAACTCAAACCTTGAGGACCCATAAAGTGAAAATCCAAAAATTGGACTAAAACTAAAAGTTGGGCCAAACCACAAGGACCAAAACCGTAATTTACTCATATAACTATAGTTAAAGTTTTGTGAAGGATCCTTCAACATTCCATAAACTTACAAATTCAATATCCGAATCCAAATTTGATACGCTCTTTATCCAAATTCAGAATAACGTGACGTTTTTTTTATCTTTTATAGTTAAATGATATTTCTGAAACTTTTATTACCATCAAAACTCAAAACATAATAAAAACAACTAATAACATAAAAGGACTTGTATTTTCTATGATAATTCCCCGTCCCACCTGTTTTGAAGGAACGGAGGTACAAACTTACCAAATTATTCTCGTTTCAATAAATGAATAGACGAAAATAGAGGGCAAGTAACAAAATACATCCATGTAATAATAATAATATAAATAAAAACAGGCTACTAATGCCGCATGTTTCTTCTATGCTCTAAATACGAGGTTGTGACACGTTTTGTCACATGGATACGGGCAATCAATCTTTTTGACACTTGAACGATCATAAAACCAGTCTCCAACCGCCAATGCAATTGCCTGTAAGAAATAATTATAATCATCATTTTGAAATTTGTCACAAGATTATTAAATAAGTTTTGGGGTTGATAAGAAATTAAGAATTACCTTGTTTCCAATGAGAGGAGAATTATCGGCAAACCATGTATCTTGTCTTTCGGATTGACAATGAGCGAAACACGAATTTATAAACAATCCGTTTTGTTTCGACATTGAGAAGCGTTTAAGTGAATTCAGCATGTGATTTCTAAATCCTGATAAAAATATTATTTTAGCAAAAGGGTATATTCAGGTAAGTTTCCTGAATAATAATTTAATATTTCGGGTTTACCTTGAAGGAAATTTATTTGCATAGGTGAACAATTTGCGGGATTCTTTTGACATGCCTTCCAAGCACCATGAGGATCAGCCGATGGAGGAGCTAAACTAGCAATGATCTGAAACAGAAACAAAAATTATATTTTTCACATTTAAGACTTTAACATTAAAAACAGAGTTAAATGCAATATACTTTCATTTATTTGTTTTATAGCATCCTATTTAAGTAATATATTTTGGAAAATTTATCCAATTATAACACCCTAATAAGAAAAAAGTTATCGGAACAATAACCGAGAATAAAGTGCAATAGTTAAAAAGGAGATGAAAGTAAGATGTTATAACACAAAATTAAATGAAAGTACATTGCTATTTGTTGCATTTAGCATTAAAAAACAAATAGCAATTTGGTCAAAAGATAAACAATTTACCTGCCAGGAATCATAGGCTGCATTGAGGAGGAACATAGGGGTTCTGAGGTTGGAAATTATATTTTGAGGGAAAAAGCACTGAAAAAGATGTTTGAACAAAAAAATGCATCAAAAATATAATATTTGATTATTTTCCCTTAAATTTTAAGCAAATTGAAAAAAACCCTTACGGAAGTTGGATCAAGGTGGTTGGTGCATGATCTCGGCAAGTTTTTACCCGAACCCTGTTTTATTACGGACTATAAAATTAGAATTGGATAGCGACACAAGCGCCTAATGAAATTACAATCTTTGTCCCACTAACACAGAACAACACGTTCTGTTAGTGGGACAACGAGTGTTGTAGTTATTCAACTACAACCACAAGTACCTGCAAGGTAACAACACCTTGATACATGTTTCTAAGCGTGTGTCCACCCGATACATCACGCCTACATTTTAACAGACCAACAGTTAGTTGAAACATAGACAAAAAAAATCTATAGGGCTATTTTTGATGAGGAGGGCATTCACGTCTTTTGCACAGACAAGAGATTGGGCGGGACAAAAAGTTGTCGTTTTTGGTCTCGGTGTAACAAAAGTAATGGGAATTACGCGTCCATGAACATTCCGGCATCAGCAAAACACTTGACGTTAGTTCTTCTTCGGAAGAGACCTCGAAACTCATCACAATGTAAGATGGAAGCAAGACCACCAGCCGAGCACCCAGAAAGAAGAGCCTGAACATTTTAACATTCCAACTTTCATTAACATTAAATATTCTTAAAAAAATCGAAAGCGTATATTTGTAAAGGGAAAATAGATAATTTTTGCTTGAAATAACGAACAAACGGTTTTAATGAATACCTGGTTAGCGTACCGCATTCCTTTTGACATCAACTCTTCCATGGCTGCCAACCAAATCTTTTGTCCTCTAAATTGTAGTCCATGAACCTACAAACACAATATCATTAATAATATTCATATATTCACACTTCACCATAAGGGAATATCCATCACAATTTGAACTCGGAAATATTAATCTTTAAGGTGACTTGATAATGATAAGGCTGAGGAGGGCATTTAAGTCTTTTTCACAGACGAGAGATCAAGAGCAAATCTCTATCCCACTTTTTTTCTTGGTGACAAAAAAGTTTGCAATTGTCCACCCTTTTGGATGGGACAAAAAGTTTTGATTTTTTTTTGGATAGGACAAAAAGCTGCAGTTTTTGTCTCATTGACGTCAAATGCAGGATAAGCAGGTTAAACACAGTACAACCTGTCATGTCATGCTTTAACAGATATTGTAAATGAATGTAGTTACATATGTGTACCCACCCGATCTTCGGAATCCCCGGTAAAAGACGCGCCATCACAATAACGAATCTTGACTCGATTCCAATTGAAAAAATCTAGCAAAGAATTTAAAGATTTAATCAAGGAAAATTCTCATCGGAAATCTTGTATGATAATTATTTGATACGAAACCTGGATTTTCTTCAGCCCGGTTGCTCAAAATCCCCGTAAAAGCCAAGTTTTTTTCAAAATACTTTGATGATCCACGCCTTGTTGTTTTACGGTAAACACACGTTCTTATGCTGTTACACCATCCTCCGCCCTACATAACATGAGAAAAATCACCAAAATCATGCTTCAGATACATACAATTAACTGACATTAAGATCAATAAAATCAAATGAGTACGGAAAAAATTGCAATTTTTTGTCCCACCCAAAAGGTGGAACAAGATGGGACAACCTTATCATCTTGACAAGGTTGTCCAATCCTCGTCATAAAAGACTAAAACGCAGTCTTAGGATTTAATGAGAATGGACAAGTTTTGTAAATCTATTTCCGGTTGAGGGGGGCATTCTAGTCTTTTGTAAATCTATTTTCATCTTTAGTGATGTAAGTCTCATTTTTAATGTAATACATGTCAAATGCAGAATAATAAAGATTAATGTTGTCACAGACCTCTAAATGAACGAGCCAGCTGTTAGCACCCGCACCAAACCCGCGGGATAAATGATACCCAGGTACAGTTCCATCCAAGCAAACTGCAAAAGTGAAAAAAAACCAAGAAAGTATTACTATAAAAGTCGATAATTTGACTTTTTGTTATCACAGTGGGATTTCTAATTTCTTGCTGTTTAACATCAAAATCGACCGACAAATTGGGAACCACGGAAGCATATGAAAGTAGAAACAAAACAAGAGTCAATTTTGAATCTGAAAAGAACAGGATTGAATATTTAAATTCAAGTAAACGTAAATCGCAAAGCACTGATTTTGAATATTTAAAGTCAAGTAAGCGTAAATCGCAAACAACGAATCACATGAAACAAAGGATCAAAACAGAAATGTAAAACACAAGCGAAAAACACCCAAATCTGCATATTAATTACGAAAAAAACACGACAGATTTGATCCAGATTTAGAAAGAGAGTGTGAATGTACCAGCGCCTTTGGCTGCTGCTCCTGGAATGAGGGTGAGACCCACATAAAGAGGATTAAAAGACGCAGAAGATTGTGAATAATTAGAAAAGTTCTCTAAAAATGACAGCATTTGTGTTGTATTAGTATGAAACTCTGGATAGTCGAACTCATTGGCATTTGCGCATTTCGCGAATACACTGATTCCAATCACCGCTATGAAAACCCAATCACGGATGTGCTTCATGATTCTTGAATCTATGTCTGGCGATTCTAAAATGCAGTGAGATTTATGCCATATAGATTTGTGGACTTGGGTTTTTACAAGATCTTTACAATATCTCTAATAAATTCGATGCCATGTTTTTCGTGATTTAGTGCCTCTTATGTATGTGAAACAGAAGCAAATTGGATTTTGGCTTGTCATGCGCGTTGTTATTAAAATTGGTTAATCTTTTGATTTATTAGCAGTTAATGAGTACTTTACAGCCGTATATTATGTAATATTTATGTAATATATCTAATAAATGGAAATGAATGCAAACAGCTTTTGCTTATTATAAATATATCAAATAATTGTTAAAAAAGAATTATTAAAGATCTTAAACATAAATATTTTAAGAAGTCTCAATTTATTAGATATATTACAATATATTACGTAAAAATAACATTCCTATAATATTATAGCCGTATATTAAATAATATATCTAATAAATGAAAATGAAACCAAACTGCTTTTTCTTATTATAAATATATCAAATAATTGTTAAAAATTTATTAAAGATCTTCAACATAAATATTTTAAGAAGTCTTTTATGATATATTACAAAAGATTACGTATAAATAATATTCCTATAATATTACAACAGTATATTATGTAATATATCTAATAAATGAAAATAAAACCATACAGCTTTTGTTTATTATAATATATCAAATAATTGTTAAAAAATTTATTAAAGGTCTTCAACATAAATATTTTAAGAAGTCTGCATTTATTAGATATATTACAAAATATTACGTATAAATAACATTCCTATAATATTAAAGAAGTATATTATGTAATATATCTAATAAATGAAAATAAAACCAAACAGCTTTTGCTTATTATAAATATATCAAATAATTGTTAAAAAATTTATTAAAGGTCTTCAACATAAATATTTTAAGAAGTATGCATTTAGTAGATATATTACAAAATATTACGTATAAATAACATTCCTATAATATTACAGCCGTATATTATGTAATATATCAAATAAATAAAAATAAAACCAAACAACTTTTGTTTATTATAAATATATCAAATAATTGTTAAAAATTTTATTAAAGATCTTCAACATAAATATTTTAAGAAGTCTGCATTTATTAGATATATTACAAAATATTACGTATAAATAACATTCCTATAATATTACAGGCGTATATTATGTAATATATCTAATAAATAAAAATGAAACCAAAAACAGCTTTTGCATATTATAAATATATCAAATAATTGTTAAAAAATTTATTAAAGATCTTCAACATAAATATTTTAAGAAGTCTGCATTTATTAGATATATTTCAAAATATTACGTATAAATAACGTTCCTATAATATTACTGCAGTATATTATGTAATATATCTAATAAATGAAAATGAAACCAAACAACTTTTGGTTATTATAAATATATCAAATAATTGTTAAAAAATTTATTAAATATTTTCAACATAAATATTTTAAGAAGTCTGCATTTATTAGATATATTACAAAATATTATGTATAAATTACATTATATATATATATATATATATATATATATATATATATATATATATATATATATATATATATATATATATATATATATATATATATATATATATATATATATATATATATATATATATATATATATATATATATATATATATATATATATGGTTACTTGTAAGACCCTGTTCCAGAAAAGTCAAGTTTCGAGTGTTAAAGACTCAAAGTATAAGAACCTGGTATTGAGTGGACGACATTTAATAAGAACAAAAAGGGGGAAAATTGGAAAAACTAAAGTTAGCGTCGCTAACCTTATGGTTAGCGACGCTAACATGGTGAAATCCTGAAACATCTGTGAGCCAGTCTGGAAAGCTGCAAGTTTTGGACATACGCGATATTGATGACGCTAACTTTAAAGTTAGCGACGCTAATGTTGTATGGGCGGGATAAATGCACATTTTCGGGGTTTTAAGTCATTTTCATGTTCATAACTCATTTCAGATCCGTTTTTCTTCATTCCTAGCCTCTGGAAACACCCGTAAACTCTCTCTCAAGCTTCCATGGTTGTTTAAGCTCTATTTATAGGTTTGTGAAGGTTCTTGGAGGAAGAAAAAGATAGCAAGGTGTTCAAGAGAGGGTGGTGCTTAGAAAGAGTCAAGTTCTTGCTGTTCCTGGACCATTGTAAGGCATGTTTGGTACAGAAAAATGAAATCAGAGAAATGGAATTGATTCCATTTCTTTTGTTTGTTTAATCCTGAGAATAAAGAATAGAGAAATAATTTGATTCAATTTCCCTACTTTTAATTCTCTACTTTTAGTAGAGAAATGGTGAGAAATCTGACTTTATTTCCTGAGCCTACCATCCATCACCACTGTCATCCACCACCACCGTCGCCAACACCCACCGTCTCTACCGTCGCCACCTCTACCGCCACAAACCACCACCATCACCTACCACCACCTCCACCGCCACCACCACTCACTGCCACTGCTACCACCTCACCTACAACTTTACCTACCACCACCTCTACCGCTACCGCCACCTTCCACCACCATCACACACCACCACCATTACCACCCTCCACCATCCACTGCCACCTCCACCGCCACCGCCACCACCACCACTACCTACCGCTACCACCCACCACCATTACCACCCACCACCATTCACCACCACCACCATTACCTACCACTACCACCACCCACGACCGTAACCTACTACCACCATACCCACCACCACCAACTCTACCACCATCATCTCTACCGCCACCACCACCACCACCATCACCCATGACCACCACCTCTATCGCCACCACCACCACCACTTCCACTGCCGCCACAATCACCCACCATCCACCACCATTCACCGCCACCGTCGCTACTGCCACCATCACTCACTGCCACCACCACCATCGTTAACTACCACCTCTATCGCCACCACCTCCACCATTACCCACTACCACCCATCGCCATCACCACCACCATCACCTACCACAACCACCTCCACCGCCAACATTACTCACTGCCACCACCGCCACTTACACCATTACCCACCATAACCACCCACTACCATTACGCACCACCGCAACTACTACTTGTACCGCCATCATTACCACATATACTACTACTACTTACCACTGTCACCTCTACCACTACCGCCACCACCCATCACCATCACCGCCACCCACCATCCACCACCTCCCATCATCCACCACCACTCATCGTTACTGCCACCACCCATCATTACCGCCACTGCTACCACCACCACCACAAGAGCGTTGACTCTCAAACATATTTCTCAGGTGAATTCTCTGTGATACCAAACAGTGGAATCAATTCTCTTTCTCCAGTTTAATTCCCGTTCTCTCCATTTCCATTCTCTGCTTCAATTCCATTTCTCTATACCAAACGTGCCCTAAGTGTTTAGAAGCTTGTTTTTACTTAGTTCTTGTTGTTAATGGAGTTATGAAGTTATTTCCAAACTTTTCAAGATTATGATGGCTCCATATGTTGGGTGAGGGTGGGATTTAGAGACTAAGGATGAGTTCTTCTCTGAATCCTTGAGAAAAACCTAAGCCTAGTCTTAATGTGGTTGTGGATGAAGTTTTAAGTTATTAATCTTTATTTTTGGAACTAGATTTGTCACCATGAGGTTGTTAGGCAAGGATTCATGGGTTAAGTGACGTTTTATGAGTTATTAGACTGTTGGGGACAACCCCTGGAAGTTATAGCTTCTGTCTTGATGAATTAAGCACTTGATGGAGATTTGGGCTGAACGGGGGAGTTAGCGGCGCCAACCCTAGGAGTTAGTGGGGCTAACTTCGTCTATTCACTTTGTTGACTTTGACCGTTGACCGTTGATTTTTTGACCATTTTGACTTTTGGTCAAACTTGAGGGTTTTGGATGACGGTCTTATAGGATTACTCCGATCGGGATTTAGAAAGTTCTAAGTGAGGTTTATCCTTGTTAGGAAGTGCGTATTGACGGGAGCTGGGGGCACTCGCGTAGAGTGCTGTCTAGCTTAAGGTCGCGAATTAGGTGAGTCTTCTCACTATACTATGGGTGATATTACATGCGTAGATAGTCTTTATTACTTTGTGTAATAATGTGATTATTTATGCCTTATGTGTTTGTAGGTGCAAGCCGATGACGATGTTTGCCGGCGAAAGCCGATGATGATGATTTCTGGCGGATCGGGGCAAGCGCGAGAGCCGATGACGACGATTTTCGGCGGATCGGGGCAAGCCCGAGAGCCGATGACGATGATTTCCGACGGATCGGGGCAATCCCGAGAGTCGAGGACAGATCGGGGCAAGCCCGAGAGTCACACGATGTTTACCGACGGATCGGGGCAAGCTCCAGAGCCAACGATGTTTATGTGATGGATTGTGTGGTATTTTTAGGGAACTCACTAAGCTTTGTGCTTACCCTTTTACCCTAAATGTTTTTCAGGTAAATATTGGCTTGAGCTTGGAGCATGTCGCGACTGTACCGCATCTGAGGACACTAGTACAAAATTGCATATTGGTTACACCGAAAAAACGTGACCATATGCGTTTGGTGACAAGTTTTTTTTCCACTGAAAGTGTTGCCATAGGCTTTGCGATATTAGGTTTCATATGGTCACTTTATAATATTGTGTCCGTATGCCATGAAAAAGTGTGGCGGTATCATACAAGTGTGACCATTGACTCGACAAATTTGTTCCAAAATCAATCAATTTTGTCTAATATTGTGGCGTTAAAGCGTAAGTAGACACACAATTTCAATATTGTAGTAACTGTATATAATGAATGGTGACATACAAGTACATTCAATGAAGCGTTATACTAGTAATTGGTCACACAATTAGAAGATTGTTGACGCTATTGGGTTATGTTTGGTGACAAATATTTACCAAGAACATGACCATGTTTACTAAATGGTGACATGTATGTAATTTAAAAAGTGACAATTTGGTAGCATCTAGTCATACAGACAATATATGTAATGTGACCAATAGTAGTTTATAGAGACACACTATTACAATATTGTAGTGACTGTCTATAATGAATGGTGACATACATGTACATTTAATGAAGCGTTATACTAGCAATTTGTCACACAATTAGAAGATTGTTAAGACTATTGGGTATGTTTGCAGACAATTATTTAGCATGACCATGACCATGTTTACTAAATGGTGACATGTATGTAATTTCAAAAGTGACAATTTGGTAGTATCTAGTCATACAGACAATATATCTAATGTGACCAATACTAGTTTATAGAGACACACTATTTCAATATTGTAGTGACTGTATATAATGAATGGTGACATACATGTACATTCAATGAAGCGTTATACTAGCAATTTGTCACACAATTAGAAGATTGTTAAGACTATTGGGTATGTTTGCAGACAATTAATTACGATGAACATGACCATGTTTACTAAATGGTGACATGTATGTAATTTAAAAAGTGACAATTTGGTAGCATTTAGTCTTAAACAAAATATATTTAATGTGACCAATACTAGTTTATAGAGACACAATTTCAATATTGTAGTGACTGTATATAGTGAATGGTGACATACATGTACATTCAATGAGGCGTTATACTAGCAATTTGTCACACAATTAGAAGATTGTTAAGACTATTGGGTATGTTTGCAAACAATTAAGTACGATGAACATGACCATGTTTACTAAATGGTGACATGTATGTAATTTAAAAGTGACAATTTGGTAGCATCTAGTCATACAGACAATATATTTAATGTGACCAATAGTAGTTTATAGAGACACACATATACAATACAACTAAAAGTAACAATAAACCAAAAGGCAAGGATAATAAAAAAGAAAACGATATTATAAATAATTCAAATGAGATTCTATACATTAGATACCCAAATAAAGTAGGTAAACATAAGTGTTTGTAAAAACTAGTGTAATAAATACTTAATTGAAGGAAAACGTCATAAACCAAAAGGCAAAATAGAAAAAACTACTCTTTCATGTTGAGGGAACGGATCATTGTTCTCTTGGCAAGCAACCCATTGGGTATATAATTCTTGCGTTTCTGTGAGGTTTGAAGTACATTCTCTTGATCTGGTTTGACACCTGATTTGCCATCTTTTTTGACAACAGATTTGGCAACTAGTTTCTCTTGAGCTGGTTTGTCACCTATTTTGCCAGCTTCTTTGACAACAGACTTCAAAACAGATGTCTCTTCAGATGGTTTCACAGACGGTTGCACATCGGGTAGATTAAGTTTAACTGGAAAAACATTTGGTTCCTATAGCAACAACATTGTAATAAAACGAATTATGTACAGAACTTATAAGAGTATTTTATGAAGGAAATAATATAGTAACATACGAACAAGTTTAGTGAATAAACAAACCTTTGCAGCAAGTTTCACAAGGGATTTTGGCCATGTGACAAAAGATTTATATGCATCCTCAACTGTTTTCATGTGAGCAGTTTCATAAGGTAAATATGAATCATTTTTCTTACAGCTTTGCGTATCTTGGAATCAGTACCTACATGTACCAAGAAATTAAAAGTTTTATGTATAAATAAAATATCAACAATTAAGTAATTTGATACTTAATTAATGAACAAACCTGAGTCAAAACAATAAGAACGTAAAGAATACGTGCATAGTGTGTCTTGTGATAGCATCATTCAGGTTTTACAATCTCTTCCTAAGTGTAATGTTCTCCAAATCTACAATTTACAAATTATAAAGTTATTCATGAAGAATAAACTATAAAAAAGACTTACCAAGCAATCCAAAAATTAGACATATCATGATGTCATGATTGAATAGGGGCCTCGTTGTTTTCTAATACAATTTAAACAAAGTTTAATTTAAAGACACCAGTAACATTATTATAGTCAACAATCTATAATTGAGTTTCTGGGTTAGCAAATGGCATTAAATTCACAGGCTTTCCATTATTTTTTGTAACTGATTAACAAGCAAGATATTTTTGTTATTGGGATTGTCCTATAATGGTAAAAACCTTGAGGGTTCGGTCTAGCTGCATTTGCTGTCAAATATCATCTAATTGTCCTTGCTTGTTTCATTGACCAGCGACGTGCCAATGGGTAGTGGTAAAGCAGCTTTGTGGTGGAACCCTCATAATGAAGGATTCTAGTAATTGTAAGAGTTGGTTTTGTGAAACAAGTTGAAGCAAAAATAGAGGAGTATTGAGGTTGACCAAGAAAGAAAGAAGCAGATTGACTAACACAGATGTCAAGTGATTCATATGATTCTTGTAAAGTATGTAGTCTTTTAATTTCACTTTAAAGTTAATAGAAGCCGTCAAAGCTTTGATACCCTAATCATGTAACGTTGACCTCAAACATTAGCATACATTAGAAAGAAAAAGAACCCATGTCATATGAAGTTTATAGAGTATGAAAAATACCTTTTTGAGTGGTAAAAGAGGTTGATTGAACATGCTCACTGATTAGGAGACCATCAACCATGGAAAGAGGGTTCCTGGAATCAAGTGTTTGTTGTTGTACCTAAAAGAGAATATTGTTTAACAGAAGGGTAAAAGGGGCAAGAGTTTAAAGTCATGCTTCTTTTATCTCTTGGAATGACAACATATATGCAAACCAATAGAATTCGCAATTATATGAATTGCATCCATTCACTATCTTAAATCAAAGTCATGCTCCATTTAAGACATGGTTTTTTATATGTCCAACAGACAAAGAGTTTAAAGTTAAGAACAAGGGAAGAAATGTTACCTCAACCGGAATAAAAACCCACAAAATCCAAACCATGAATCCTCTTTGTATTCTTGTTATCTGTATCAACATAAAAAACCAACAAAATCTAAACCATAAGAGTAATCAATCTATATTATCCAGATACCAAAACACAGTAGAAAATTTATCAATTAGGTACCAGATGGAAGGTGGTCGGATAAATTAAGTTTGGAGAGGTGGTAGTGCTCCAGCGGTTGTGGCGGTGGTTATTTGAAGAGGCCAAAATAGTAATTTGTCAAAATTCCTATGAGTTCATCAATCCATCCAAAATCATTTCTTGGCATCTGCATTCTTCACTGCAAAAAGCTTTCTCGCCCTTGCTTAACATACAATAATTCACATATTTCAATACCCATGATCAAGATTCATAACAATTTTTAAAAAATAGTCTTAAAAGAGAATAACATTTGGATATTCACCTGAAAGGTAATTATATAATATCAAATAATTAAATTATATATTGAGAATGATATAGTTTGAAACTGTATTTGTGGCCTCAGTTTCCATATAAATCAAATAATTAGACCCAGATACTGAAAACAAAAATTACAAATAGTGGTTGAAACTGTTTTTGTTCCCACGAATTATAATAATTACTTTTGACTATTTAGGTGATACCCATGGATTAAAGAAAGAGCATATAACAATTTTACTATAAGCATAACCCGATTATCGTAATAATCAGAGGGTCGCTTTCGAAACACAAGCCCAAATACACCTAAAATGTGAATGATCACAACAAATCAATCACTACGAATCAAACTACGATTTCCCAAAAAAGATTGAATTTTGTTGATTACAAGTAGAAATAGTCGGCAGTATTAACCTGTACATGAAAATGTCACTGCCTTCTCATTCTTCTTGCAGGTATTACAGAAACTTACAAAACTCTCCAATGGCAGTTCTGACCCGACCCGACTACCACAACAGCTCTCCACAACACAATTATCATAAATATGTGTTGTTTTCAGGTTAGGCCCATGTGAGATCACTCGGGTATACTCCTCTAAAAGCTCCATCTCACTCAAAGACAAAGGACCTGTAGAATTTGTATGGTAAACCTTTAATTTTGTTTCTTGGAAAGTGAAGGTATACATATAAAAGGAGAGTTCATTTAAGCATTTTATCAAAAACTACTTGTGCAATTGGAATGGGCATTACGTAACACAAGATTTGAAACAAGTAGCTATACGAATCATTTAGAAAGATCTTAGTACCTTATCATTGCATCATCAATCATATCTCATTATTAATAATGGTAAGATTTCGTTAGTGGAAGTATCTTATGCGATGTTCAAGTTTTTGTAAGCAGAATTACATTCAGAAAAAAGGGTGAAGACAGATTAAGATAATTAGAAAGAAAGGTAAAGGTTTCGAGTGACAAGGGGAAACTTTCAATTTACAGATTACCATTGGTGTGGCCATGCAAAGAGCAAGTAGTTGGGGAGTTATCTTTGTCTTGGTAAAGAGTGTTGCACCTCAAACATCTTTTCTTTGAATTGATGATTCGTACTCATCGAGTTTGTCTGCTATTGATGTATGGTACTCTGGATCGATTGGTCTGAGCGTATGAAAAGAGATGGTTTTGAGATATATTGAATGCCAACGACATGGTGAAGTTGAGGAACAATCTGATTTTTCATCCGCAATCTAAAGAGAGGTTTCGACTGAGATGTTGATCGTTGGTGATAATTCCTTCAACTTTTGTTCATCGGCGTTTCGATAAGCGGATCGAGTATATGTCAAGCTGAGATCGAAGAGGTGTTTGACCAAAGCGCGTATACATACGAAAATATGTTTTCATTAGGGTTTCAATAGGCGGTGAAACTCGAAATTTTGAAAATATTGAAAATTTTGAAGGGTTTACGAGCGATTCAATTTTGATAAGGAATGAAATTCATAGGGGAATCAAAAATTTTGGGGAAACTAATGGGAGGGAAACCATTTTGGGAAAAATACATAAGAGAAATCTAATTTTAAATTAATATATTTATACATCTATTTTATATGAATATAAAATATATTAGATAATGAATATAGAAAATTGATATATTTATACATCTATTTTATATGAATATAAAATATATTAGATAATGAATATTCTATAAAATTAATATATTAAAATAAAATTGAAAATGAATATATTAATATATTATAAAATGATTTAAAATACTATTAAAATATTAATTATAAGAAATAAATGTTTTTATAATATTGAGGTATTTTAGATTTTTATATTTATGTTATCTTTTTATTTTAAATTATTTGTATATACATACTTTATTAAAAAATATGATGAATAAATGACTATGTACATATATTATAAAAGAAGTCACCATATTTGTAAATTTATTTAAGCCTTAACCCAACATCCTATGTAGAAAGCATTAAGCCATAAGCATAAATCTAAAGGTCTAAACTCTAAGCCTTAAACTTAAAATAAGCCAATAGTCATAAACCCTAAGTCATATGCCTTATTGCCCTAAGCCCTATGATTTAAGCCCCAAGCCTTAATGCTTAAACCCTGATCCCTAAACCCTAAATCATAATCTCTAATACCTAAAGCATATACCTTAAGCAATAAGCCATAAGTCATAAGTCATAAGCCCTAATCCTTAACTAAGCCTTAAGCCATAAGTCATAAGCCTTAAGCCTTAAGCCCTAAGTTAGAAATTATAAGACTTGAGACCTAAACTATAAGCCCTATACCTTAAATCCTATGACATAACTCCTGAGCCTCAAGCCTCAAGCCTCAAGCCACAAGCCTCAAGCCATGAGCCAAGAACCATAAGCCAAAACCCTAACCTCAAAAGTTTAACCTTTAATAACCAATCACAACCATTCTTGGTCGACCATAACCCATCACAACCCTTACAGGTCGACCATAACCCAACACAACCCTTCCTGGTCGACCATAACCCATCACAACCCTTCCTGGTCGACCATAACCCATCACAACCCTTCTTGGTCGACCATAACCCATCACAACCCTTCCTGGTCGACCATAACCCATCACAACCCTTCATGGTCGACCATAACCCATCACAACCCTTCATGGTCGACCATAACCATCATAACCCTCCCTGGTCGACCATAACCCATCACAACCCTTCCTGGTCGACCATAACCCATCACAACCCTTCCTGGTCGACCATAACCCATCACAACCCTTCCTGGTCGACCATAACCCATCACAACCCTTCCTGGTCGACCATAACCCATCACAACCCTTCCTGGTCGACCATAACCCATCACAACCCTTCCTGGTCATCCATAACCCATCACAACCCTTCGTGGTCGACCATAACCCATCACAACCCTTCATGGTCGACCATAACCATCACAACCCTCCCTGGTCGACCATAACCCATCACAACCCTTCCTGGTCGACCATAACCCATCACAACCCTTCCTAGTCGACCATAACCCATCACAACCCTTCCTGGTCGACCATAACCATCACAACCCTTCCTGGTCGACCATAACCCATCACAACCCTTCATGGTCGACCATAACCCGTCACAGCCCTTCTTGGTTGACCATAACCCATAAGGCACAAGCTTTAAACCATAAGCTAAAATCCCTAAGCCCTAAGCAATAGAATTTACGCCCTAAGACCTAAGCCATAAGCCTTAAGCCCCAACCCATACACCATAAGCTATAAGTCATATGCCATAAGCCATAGTACACAAGTCATACTCCCAATGAACCCACCCATCCCATGCGCTACGTCAGTTTTTCTCTCTCCTCTCACTTTAATCTTTCCCCATCTTTCACCAAATCTTTCACCCATGGAACCAATATCCACTGAACCCACGATACCACATCAGATTTTTGATTATTAAATTTATTTATCAATTAAAAAAATAATATAACATTTAATTTAATCTTTCAAATAATATTAAATACATATTAACTAAAATTAAAAAGTCAAATATCATTTATTTAAAAAAGCACACCATTACAAAACAAATAAAAACAACCTAAATACTGAACATTAAATCCTAAATTCGGGAATTAAAACCCAAATACGGGAAATTAAAACCTACATATGGTGTGTGTGTAAGTGTATATATATATATATATATATATATATATATATATATATATATATATATATATATATATATATATATATATATATATATATATATATATATATATATATATATATATATATATATATATATATGTGTGAGTGAGTGTGTGCGTGTGTGTGTGTGTGTGGGTTCAAGTGGGTTGATGAAACCACACCTGAACCCTAAGGCTCATACCTTATACGTATTAAGCAGTGTTGTAAAACTCGGTCAACTCGGCCGAGTACTCGGACTCGGGCTATTACTGAAGTGAGTTGAAGAAATCAGTCCAGTTACTCGGATTCGATCAACGGCGGTCAAACTCGGTCAAACTCGGCCAAAAGTCGGTCAAACTCGGGATAACTCGGTCAAAGCTGGTCAAACTCGGTTGAGCGGGAAGATTTTGGTGAAAGTTAATTTTTTAGTTTTTAATTTTAAAAAATTAAAAAGGAAAACAATATTTTTTTTACCCTAATCCCGTTTCTCCCTCTCTTTTCTCCCTTCTCACATCCGACTCAGTGCTCTCAAGTCTCATGGCGATTTGCGATCCCAAGTCCCAACCACCGGCAATCAGCGAGAAGGCTATGACAATGGCGACGTAGTGTTAACACCAGTCATCCACCGGCGACTAAAGTGACGATCTGTGGTAAACCTAACCCAGTACTTAATCGATTTTGTTATCACCAGTCAACCTAATCGATGATCGGCGACGGCGACTAAGTCAAGGTAATTCATACTCTCTCCGCCTCTCGATATCTCACTCCATCAACTAGTCCTCTCTACTTCTCTCCTTTAAGCGACAGCGACTCAGTGAAGAATGGGTTACGTTTTTTCGATTTCAGTGAAGAATGGGTTACGTTTTTTCGATTTTCAGAAGATGTTCAGCTACTTATCTTCTCTCTACCTCTCTACTTCTCTTCTTTTTAAGCGACGGTGACTAGTGTATGAATTTCAGTGTGTGTATGTATTTCAGATTATAAATGTATGTATATCAGATTGCTTGATACAGAATTAGAGACTAGACTACAGAGTATGTATTTCAAATTTAGGATTTCAGATTTCTTCAGTTTTTATGTATTTCAGATTTCTTGCTACAGAGTACAGAGTATATATGTATTTCACATTTTCACGAATTCTCAGAGTGTATGTATTTGACTATTTGAGATTTTAGTTTTAAAAGTATCTAGGTATGTATGTATTTGAGATTCTTTGACATTTGCCATAGAAAGAGATAACTTCAGACTTTGTAACTGCATATCATTAATTGTGTATCGTTTATGTATGTAATATGTATCATGTATTTTAGTAACTGTGTATCATTTGACTGTATCATTTGACTATTTCTTCATTATGTATTCATTATTCACAGATTCATTAACTTTGTATCATCATCATGTAACTATGTATCATGTATTTGTTTATGTATGTAATATGTATCATGTATTCGTTTATGTATTTCAGTAACCGTGTATTTCATATTTTATTCTAACTGTATTTCAAAAACTATTAACTTCACAGATTCATTAATTGTGTCCACTGTCCTTTGTATGTAACTTTTTATTCTAACTGTTTAATTTGAATTTTCTAATGGTGGTATTTTCTTATCTTAAATAGCATCTTAAGTGATGACATCCACCACAACGACCCCATCTACGGAACCAACTACAAGCCAAGAGAATCTTAAAAGGAAATCAAACGATCCTGGATGGGCATATGGAGTATTGGCTAATCCTAACAAGTTGGACCGAGTGAAATGCGTTTTGTGTAATAAAGAGATGTCCGGAGGAATCAATACTTAGGTATGCTGTAAATTTAATGTCATATGCTAACCCAGAAACTCCATTAAAGATTGTTGACTATTATAATATTCACGGTGTCTTTAAATTAAACTCAATTAGAGATACACCCCCTTCAAACTCTTATATTATTGGCCCGTCTGTTATGGGTTTCACTCTTCATGACTTTGTTGAAATTGTATTAAAAATAACGAGGCTGTTATTCGATCATGCCATCTAGATGGGTCTGATTCTTGGTCTGTTGTAAATCTCTTTTATAGTATCTTCCTTAAGAATAACTTTATAATTTGTAAATTGTAGATTTGGATCTAGTTGGGAAGAGATTATACAATATGAAGACACATTGTGCAGGTATTGTTTAAAGTTTGAATTGTATATGAAAGTTTGAGTCGGTTAATGATTATTTGTAATAATATTGAAGAAATTATTTGTAGTTTGATTAATTTGGTGTAGGTATATCTAAATTCATGGAGTGCCATATTAGTATCTTTGGACAACAAGGGCATGTGGAATTTGGTGTTGCCTTCCACCCTAAGGGTGAGGGTTCTAGTCTCTTCGGAGACATTGGTGGTAGTTTAGGAGGTGTTTAGGTTAGGAGTAAATTTAGATTTCCATTCCAAAAGAAAAAAAGAAAAGAAAAGAAAAGAAAAAGGGCATGTGGAATTTTAGATTTGCAATCTGGCCAAGGTATCGGCGATATCGGCGATACCTGAGACAAAAGTTGTATGCTAGATTTTGGAATGATGAAAAGAGTAATATGATATCCCACATTGTATTGTATATTCGGTTTGATTTAAGAATATTAAATTATTAATAATAAAAACTTGTTTTTTATTACATTATATTTTATATTTATATTTTTGTTCAAATTATAATAATAATAGGTGTCTAATATGTGTAATTATACCTGTGGGTAAATACAAAAAAATAACCACATTCTAAAATATAAATGTGTGACTAAATATAAAAATAGTCATGATAAAAGAAAAACTAGTGATTGTAAGTATTTTATAGTCACAATTTTATCATATTTGTGTGACAAAATATAAACAATAGTCACACCGATTTTTTTTATGTGTCTGAATGATATCAAATGTCATGGTAACAATAATTTTTGTTACTACCGGATGAACGATGATCACTATCTAAAAACATTTGTGTGTCTATAAAAAAGTTATGGCCACAGTCATTCGAAATAATAATTGATTACAACATCTTTGGCCACGGTTTGCTTAATTCAATGTGTCTAAAATCTCAAATAAATAATATTTTACCATTTATATTATATATAGTTTTAAACACGTATAGTAAACTATACCGTGACCATATAATACTTACACTCACAACTTTTCTCTTTTATTATGCAATTGTTTGTTTTAGACACATATAAGATATTACGAAGTGACTATAACATGGTTATAGTTACATGTATTTGATTTTTAACTAAGTGTCTAAACGCTACTCTATGGATATGTAAAGTCATTTACATGACCATATGTACTCGATTTTACCTTCATTGAAATCAATCAAATCCTTTAGACACGTATATAAACTATGCCGTAACCATATAATACTTATACTCGCAATGTTTTCTCTTTTATCATAACAATTATTTGTTTGTTGACACGCATAAACAATTAAAATGTGACCATAGAATGATTATAATTACTTGTTTTTGTTTTCCTTTACTAAGTGGCTAACCCAATCTTATAGACACAAAAAATCATTTATGTGGTCAACCTTATTACCAGTTATATTGTATACAATTTTAGACGCATAAAATCAAGTATACAGTGATCATATAATACTTACACTCACAACATTTCTCTTTTATCATGACAATAGTTTGTTTTAAGTCACACATAAGATATTACGACGTGACCATTGCATACCTACATAAACATTTTTAATTTTTATGATGACCATTTTTTACCTTTGGACATAATATAATATAAAACATATGGCAATTACATATCGATGGTCACACTTTCAATGAACATAAAATATGTAGACTACCCAAACAATGGTTTTCTTATTCAACTATATTTACCTATGGACACGTTTTTTAATTCTACGCTCACCAAATCCTACATACAGTCACACGTATTTAAATTTTCCAATACAATTGATCATATTTTGACACATGTAATAAATATGCATATGACAATAAACCACTTAAACCGACTTATTTTATTACTTTTAATATGTAACCAATAAACATCATCCTATGGACACACGACTATTTTATGTGGCCATATTTGTTATATTTTTAGACACATTATATTTGATGTGGCCATATTTGTTATGTTTTTGGACACATTAGATTTGATGTGTCCAATATTGCACAATCACACAGTCACATGTACAATTTTCTTATGTGACCATTACGTATCTATAATCTCTAATAAAATAAATGTCACATTCTTAAAACGGTAAATGTGGGTGATTGTATCATTTAGTCACATTTAAGTCCAGTGTAACGAATGAGTGTCACATTTTTGTAAATAAGTGTGGTCATTGTTTTGTTTCTCCATAATATGGTCACACAAACTAATTTACATGTAGCCATAAACGTTCTCGAAATTTCATCAGTGCCCTATGGCCACACTTTTTTTAAAAATGTCGCAGGCATTTTTCGATCAAGTGTGACCAATGTGCGATTTTGTACTAGTGGGATTTCAACGATTAAAGTCTTCTGCTGGGTGATGTTTGTAAATGTTTTAATAAATACGTTTTATATGTTTAAATACTAAGTTTTAATTTGAATGGTTTTAGTTGGAAACTTTTTTATTGTATTTTAATCGCTTTTAAAAATGAAAATTTTATTACGGAATTTGGGACGTTACAAGTTGGTATAAGAGCCTTGGTTTGACAGATTTGGATGAACAGGAATGTGATTCCGAGGATTTGGATGAACATGACTGGGATTCCAAACTCAAACCGGGGATTTGAGGATTTTCCAAAAATGAGTTTCGAAAAAAAATATTTTTTTAAATATAATTTCTTAAGTAGTTGGGTTGTGTAACATGTGGAAGATTCATTGCATGTTCTTGTTTGATTGTTGCTTGGGAGTCTGAAACATGGTATGCACATCTAACTTATGATTTTTACGGATAAATGGATTTTGGAAAGAATGAGACGCGATGCGTAAAGTCGGCCAGAGCTCAAGTAAGTGTTATTCCCCAAAATACCCATGATATTATGTGCTGATGTGATGATATATGCTAGAAATAGGCTAAGGATCCGCTCAGAGAATTGCATGATAGAATTGGCCTGGATCATAGGGATGCCTTTTGCCTAGTGTGTTTCTTACTGTGTGCTATGTGCTTTGTGCTATGTGTTGAATCTGTGTACCTTCTTGGACCTATGCTTATACTGTTAGGAAGATGAATGAATGCTTTAGGATTGGATGTAATAGGATCGGATAACCTTAGAATTCTTGAACCAGCCATATTGGTTGTTCCTTGTTTGGTTGTGACTTTGAGGTAGGGACATTTATTCGACAGTCTATCTGTTCTTGTTGCTTACAATTACGCATTCATGAAATGACCTAACGGTATGAGCGGAAGTTCTCGCGGTTCGGGTGAGACATGTAATTCCTAGGTAAGCTAGAAAGAGTGTTAGGCACTTCAGTGTAGGGTGGTTGGATGATGTCTGACCATTAGAAGGGGGTGGGGCGACTTAGAGAACTGGGACAATCTTCATAACAAGTACGAATAGGTGGGGAAGGTAGTACAAGGGCCCATACTATTGGAAGCACAGGATTCGTACCTAGGACGAAGAGAGACCGAGGGACCTAATGAGTCTGTAGACGAGAGAATCGTGTGTGTTATGTGCTAGACGAGTGTTGTAACTCGTTTCTTGTCGGATTTTAGAATGAGAATGGATGATCCAAGAGGGAATGATTCGGGACTCCGGTCGCGTTCGCGAGGTCGAGTTGGGCCTGAGATGAGTGATGAGGACGTTTGAGATTTGGTCACCGCGAATGTGACTAGGGCTGTGTTTGAGATGCTCTCTCTGGTGATTGATTCGGTTAAGTCGGAACTATTAGCAATGTTTAAGGAGTGGCTTGCCGCAAAGGAGGAGGCGATGATGGCACGGTGCCATGCTATGATGAGAAAAGAGATTAGCGGGTTTTGTGGCCGCTGCTCGACGACAGACTTTTGTTGAGATGGAGTCTGCTGCAGCATCGATGGAGAGCGAGCTCCATGCTCGACTGGGGAAGAAGAGGCGGAATCAGGAATTGGGACAGTTGTCACATAAGAAGTGCCGAATGGCAATTTCAGATAGAATGGAGGACCTTTACTGCTGGGACGGTAAGCTGGAGGTGAAGTTTTGTGTTTCATGCAATCAGTTTGGTCACGTCAGGGCAAGTTGTCCGGTATTGTCTGGAGATGCTGGTTAGAATTTGGGTTTTGTTGTTCCGAAGTGTGGGGGTGTCCGTCAGGTGAATATGGAGGACCCGAAATTGGAAGATGGGGATTAGCAGCTGGATGTAGAGGTAGAACCTCGTCGGTCGTTGTCGGTACGTTTTCGCGATTATGCTTTTATCGCTTTCATGTCTAATTGCCTTTGTGTTGGTTCTCAGTATTCGGGTAAATAGTCGAGATCTATTACGAGCGTGTGGGTGAAGACAAGTGGTTGTCTGTGGTGTTGCATGTAGGTAAAGGGTGGACTACCAGTGAAACAGCAGTGGCTGTTGGGTCAGCGAGTGGTGTGTTTGAACACTAAGTGGGGGAGAACTGCTGGAGTAAAGAATAAAGAATTGTGTTAGAGCGTTTCGTTGGGCTGTGAGCATTAGGACCTCCTGTTATGTTGATCGCCCCGTGTAGGCTTCGTTATCGGTACTGGGTTAAAGAGGGATCAACAGAGGTATGTTGTGGCGTTAAGATAATGATGTTCTTTGATGCGGCAGAGAGTTCGATTATGTAGTGTGGAGTCGATGGAAGTTAGCTCAGGTGGAGCGCGGTACGGAATTTTGACCGAGTGTCACGTTTCCGTACGCAACAGAACTTATGGGAGCTTCGTCGTCATTATTCGAGGGCTATTGTGGGTTCGGCGTCTGGTGGTTTGAGGGTTGGGTCGAGTCTATATGGTCGCGTGGGGATGACCGTCGAGTGCGTGGATTTTAGAAGAGACCGAGTGTCTACAGCAAGTTAGAAATTGTTTCGTGAAGCAGGAAGATTGCGTCGGTAATTGTGACGATTGAAGATGATGGTGCTCTCATGATCACAATCGTGTATGTTCCGTTCGAGTAACGGTGTTTGCGGTCGGTCTGGGGATGTTCGATTGTTGAGTTGGAAGCGATTGGTTATTCGTCACGATGGTCAAAATGTCGGTTGAGTATCCTCAGACATGTTAGGATCAACTGGAATTACGTGGAGTTGTGACTGGGTTCGTGTTAACGTCGTGGTGTCGCCTAGTCTTACGAAGCTAGAGTCCTCGATAAGTGGAAGAGTTCTGGTGGAGTTGGGTTAGTCGTTGGGCTACCACTAATTTGATCGGGAAAGAGCGGGGGTGGTCGTTGATGAATCCTCCGGAATGGTAACGCTCAAGTTCGTTTGTCTGTTCTCGTCCGGGTCGAGTAGTGGCAGTTGCGTATGCAAGCTGAACGGAACGAGGAACCTGTGATTCCATGAATGTTGATGATGAGTGTGGGAGTAGCCTGATGGGCTATGCATGAGTGATGTACCTCGTGCTTGTATCTTGATTTATCAGATGCTTTGGGTCAAAGTTCTTTTGAGTCGGTAGATCGGTGGTTGTGATAGTGTGATTAGTGGTCTAGTGTTATGCGTTGGGAAGTTTTCTGAAATGGTGCAAGTCATACGTGTTAGCCATGGGGCTTTGTAAGATACTCCGAAGGTGAATATCTGAAGTTGCGGGTCGGTATAGATTAGGCGCATGGCGGTCGGCATGGTTTTCAGACAGCAAGGTAGGGATCTTGGCATTGAAGGAGTCGTCTGCGAGTGTTTGTGTTTTGGAGTTTTGTGGCGGAACGTTCCGGAATCTGGAAATTTCGGATGTGCAAGGATGTTAACGATCGTCATCTTGTCAAAGTTGGTGGTGAAATCTTTCTGGTTAGATATGTAGGGATATTAATAACCATGGAATGGTTAAGCTGCTGGTGCGCAAGTAGCGCATGAAAGAAAGGATTTCGGAGACGAAATCCAGTTAAGTGGGGGAGACTTGTAAGACCCTGATCCCGAAGAGTCAAGTTCGGAGTGTTAAAGAGTCAAAGTTTAAAGCCCAGAACCTGGTATCGAGTGGATGACATTTAATAAGAACAAAAGTGGGGAAAATTGGAAAAAAGTAAAGTTAGCGCCGCTAACCTTATGGTTAGCGACGCTAACCTTATGGTTAGCGATGCTAACCTGGTGATATCCCGAAACATCCGTGATCCAGTGTGGAAAGCTGCAAGTTTTGGACATACGCGATATTAGCGACGCTAACTTTAAAGTTAGCGGCGCTAATGTCTTCTGGGCGGGATAAATGCACATTTTCGGGGTTTTAAGTCATTTTCATGTGCATAACTCATTTCAGATCCGTTTTTCTTCATTCCTAGCCTCTAGAAACACCCCTAAACTCTCTCTCAAGCTTCCATGGTTGTTCAAGCTCCATTTGTGGGTTTGTGAAGGTTCTTGGATGAAGAAGAAGATAACAAGGTGTTCAAGAGAGGGTGGTGCTTTGAAAGAGTCAAGATCTTGCTGTTCCTGGACCATTATAAGTGTTTAGAAGCTTGTTTTTCCTTAGTTCTTGTTGTTAATGGAGTTATGAAGTTATTTCCAAGCTTTTCAAGACTATGATGGCTCCATATCTTGGATGAGGGGTAGGATTTAGAGACTAAGGATGAGTTCTTCTCCTTTTAGTCTCTGAATCCTTGAGAAAAACACAATCATAGTCTTAATGTGGTTATGGATGAAGTTTTAAGTTATTAATCTTCATTTTTGGAACTAGATTTGTCACCATGAGGTTGTTTGGCAAGGATTCGTGGGTTAAGTCACGTTTTATGATTTATTAGACTATTAGCGGCTAACCCTAGGAGTTAGCGGGGCTAACTTCGTTTGTTCACTTTGTTGACTTTGACCGTTAACCATTGATTTTTTGACCATTTTGACTTTTGGTCAAACTTGAGGGTTTTGGATGACGGTCTTATAGGATTACTCCGTTCGGGATTTAGAAAGTTCTAAGTGAGGTTTATCCTTGTTAGGAAGTGCGTATTGACGGGAGCTGGGGGCATTCGCGTGGAGTGCAGTCTAGCTTAAGGTCGCGAATTAGTTAAGCTCGCCAATTAGGTGGGTCTTCTCATTATACTATAGGTGATATTACATGCGTAGATAGTCTTTATTACTTTGTGTAATAATGTGATTATTTATGCCTTATGTGTTTGTCGGTGCAAGCCGATGACGATGTTTGCCGGCGCAAGTCGATGACGATGTTTGCCGGCGAAAGCCGATGACGATGATTTCCGGCAGATCGAGGCAAGTCCGAGAGCCGATGACGATGATTTCCGACGGATTGGAGCAAGCCCGAGAGTCGAGGACGGATCGGGGCAAGCCCAAGAGTCACACGATGTTTAACGGCGGATCGGGGCAAGCCCGAGAGCCAACGATGTTTATGTGATGGATCGTGTGGTATTTTTGGGGAACTCACTAAGCTTTGTGCTTACCCTTTTACCCTAAATGTTTTTCAGGTAAATACTGGTTTCTGCTTGGAGCACGGCGCGACTGTACCGCATCTGAGGATTTCAACAATTAAATTCTTCCGCTAGGTGATGTTTGTAAATTTTTTAATAAATACGTTTTATGTGTTTAAATACTAAGTTTTAATTTGAATGGTTTTAGTTGGCAAACCTTTTTATTGTATTTTAATCGCTTTTAAAAATGAAAAATTTATTACAGAATTTGGGACGTTACATTACGTTCAATAAGAGACTATAATTATCGAGGTACCAAGAGACTAATATTGATCGTCAGAATCTAAATCATCAACGGCCAAAAAATAGGTTGTAAATTTCTTACATCGACACACATGTAGATGATTATAACAAAAAACTCACTTTATTTTATTATTATTTTATTTTTTGAAATTATTATTTTTCAAAAATAAAAACTAAATATACCAAAATTCATAAATTTTGTTCTCTACAAATAGACATCCATATTAATATATAAAAAACAAAAACAAAATTATTGAGTACAGCTCGTCTGGATTTACAATATGAATTTGAACTATAAAAATTTGAATATGATATGTAAAAACAAACTTTTCATGAGTACAGCTCGTCTAGATTCACAATGTGAATCTGAACTGTAAAATTTTGAATCTGAGTAACTATTTTCGTTTTATAATTTTTACTACTTCAATATTATAACCATTTATAAAGAATATACCTGGTTTCAAGTGAATTTATTTAAAATTACACAGAAATTTACTCATATTCACATATCAATATCATATGATATTGAGAATTTTTTTAGAAATATAATCTGAGAAATTTACTTAGAATTTTTTACTATTTCGATATTTTAACCATTTATAATGAATTTACTCTAATTTCCTATTGAATTTACTCACATTCACATAAAAATTTCCTCAGATTCACATGTCAATATCATATGCTATTTTGAATTTATTTCAAAATATGAATCTGATTAATTTACTTAGAAATTTTTTAACACTCCAACATTTTAATAAATTATAATAAATTTACTATGATTTATAAGTGAATCTCACTCACATTCATACAAAATTTTATTCAATTTCACATGATAATAGCATATTGTATTGTAATATGAACAGTGAATAACAGTTTAGATTTACATGTAATTCATGTGAATCTCAACTAGCAGAATTTTCAAAAACAAAAGTCATTTTTTGTATATCAAAATGGATGTCTATTTGTAGAGGATAAAAAGTTGTAAATTTCTATATATTCAGATTTTTTTTCAATAAAAAAATAATTCTTAAAAATTAGAAAAAAGAAAAAAAAACAAAGTGGGTTTTTTTATAATCCGGTGTATGCGCATCCACCGTAAGTTGAACGATCGTGTGGATGAGATCAGTTCCTTAGTATCATGTGTTATATTAGTCCCTCGTTAAACTTATATATATATATATATATATATATATATATATATATATATATATATATATATATATATATATATATATATATATATATATTAGGTGCATACCCGCACGATGCTACGGCTGACGATAGTTCGTTTCGATGAATAATTCCCAGATGACGATTTGTATCCTTAGGATGAGTAATTTTTGTCAGTGAATTGTTTCTTTTTACACAAGTTTTTTTTGGACGAATAATTACATATTGGTTATTAGTTTCCTTTCACAATGAAATGAATAATCATATTTTGGTAATTAATTTTCTTTAGGAAGATGTTATATTACAAAAAAAAATGGAATGTATTG
This sequence comes from Cichorium intybus, assembly GCA_023525715.1. Taxonomy (NCBI): domain Eukaryota; kingdom Viridiplantae; phylum Streptophyta; class Magnoliopsida; order Asterales; family Asteraceae; genus Cichorium; species Cichorium intybus. Next base: position 51,821,039 of record CM042015.1, read on the forward strand.
GTAAATACGCTAAACACGCTTAGGTTTACTAATCTGTTGGTGGTGCTTGAATTTGTGATTTCACCATTCAATTTGCAATATGCATAGATCAAAAGAAAGTTGTCACCTCTTGTTTCAAAAAAAAGTAGTTCGTATATTAAAGATAAATAATAATAAAATATAAGAAATCCATAATTTTTTTTGAACAGCAAATATAATCCTATCTAACCTACTCCTAAATTACATCTAATTTCCACCTATGCTTCTAGCAAGGCTTGAATCCTCAACCTCTTTGAATCCTCAACCTTAAAGAAGGAGGGCAACACCGATACCGCTAGGCTACAAGCCCTTTGGTATAAGAAATCCATAATTAAAAGGTGTGTTTATCAAGATCTATATATAAGAACATAGATAAAAAGTATTCTTTCGATATCAGAAATATAAAAACCTTTAAAACCCGAAATCGTTCAAATGAACAAAAGAATGTACTTTTACATCCCATGGGAAACCATACGATCTATTGAAATGGAAAATAACTCTTAAATTGTTTGGTCTATATCTATATCTACAGAACATATAGATCTTAAATTGTTAACTAACAAAAAGATGGAACATAAAATATTTAACAAGAGTAGAACATGATTCATGCACATCAGATCAAAACACACACGGATCTATACAGACATAGTTATACCAACTCAAATCTATACAAAATAGACACAACCCCTGTAAAACACATACACTAAAGTATTATGAGGTTGAATCCGGTTTAGATCCAGATGTACAAGTGAGCAATCACAAGGTAATTTCAAGTGTGAACCAACAATAGCACTATACTTTTGATCAAACCATCCCCAGCAATGAACTTTAAAAGGAAAACCAGCAAATGCAATGTGCTTTCAAGTGTGAATTGCCGTTTTCTTATATCGAATTGCCGTTTTTTTATGAATGGCCAACAATTTTTTTCATTATAAAAATGAAAAACCCAGCAAGAAATTTAGCAAAGCAATTTAAGAATGAGAATACCTTGACAATGCCAACACCATCAGAGTGTCACATGATCTATAGCACAAAGTAAAATTGCAATTAAATATATTGTGTAACCATTAAGAATTAGAATATTATCAAACTATGAAAGCATAAACACAATAAAAACACCTAGTAGCAAATTTCACTGTTGTGTCACCCTTCTCATTACACAAGCTTTGAACAAATCTGCAATTAAGCATAATACAACCATTAAAATGTTACACAGTGTTAGATGACCGAAAGTAATGTAAAAAGGATTTGTTACCTCTCAAAGATGAGAATATTAAGGGAAGATTCAACCACAAATATACACTTATCATCTTCTTGGCATTTTAATGTAAGTATAGCAGTCATAGTGTTTATGTACAAAAAAAGAGATATCAGTATTTATATACCCAATCACATGCCAAGAAAATTGAATAAAAGAAAATATTACTGAAAAAATCGACTTCCATCCATGTCGTGAGAGAGATAGAGAGAGCACGAAGAACAGAAGGTGAGGTTTGTGGGAACACGGATAGTGGTGGCAAAGGTCATGGTTGTGGTTCTCTGCATTTCCGTAGCAAAAAGAAGAATAAAAGGATCGAGAGAAAGGGGCTTTACAGAATTAAGAGAAAGGTCGTTGATTTACATACCAGCGAGATTGGGGATACAGGGAATTAGAAACTTTTTTAGGTTTTTTACCTTGACCTGGCGGAGATCGATCATATGATTTCAAGAACGATTGTAACATCTTTAAGCATCTTTCCATCAAGGGTTGTTTCCAGTAAGATGCTTGAGGGCGGCACCACCATCCTAAGGTACCAACATTTAAACAAACATCAAACCTGGTGACTTAAAGAACACCATGTATAACATCTTCATGGCCGTGTTTATAATGATACAACTTAAAATAGATCAACAGTTTTCACGTGTGAATAATAAATGTATAAACAAACAAATGAAAACAAAATTTTCTTGTTTTTATTAAAACTTTTTGCAACAAAATACAACATAAGATAAAAGAAAAACAGAAAGAATCACAGTGATTCAAACTTGAACAAAAAACTACAATCATAAACAATCGCAAAGAATCGAGATAAGGGAAGACTTAATATGTAGCCATACCGATGTGATTTTCCAAAGAGAAAAAGAAGAAATCGAAGACTCTTCTTGGCATATCGACGATCACCTACGGTACAAGTACACAAAACACAAACACAAACACAGGGGGATAAACCGATGAAGATTAACCTAAAAGTCAAATCTGGAGTCATGTTCTTGGCCATTTTAAAATTTTCAAACTTTGGAATCAAACAAAGAAGAAATCAATGAACGCTTAACTAAAAATGAAACATGATTTAAAGGGACTAAATGGTTTATTTACCTGTAACTTAAAATAGAGAAGAGGTGGCGATGGATGTTTAGCGACAGAGGACGACACACACAATGGTGGTGAAGGTTGCTGAATGGGGGAACGACAGAGTTTTTGGAGGGCGGCGATAGATGTGAGTTGGGGAACTGAAATTAAAAATAGAGTCAAATTTAATACTGACCTAGGTAAGGCCACAGACTATGCTGATGCCCTGCTTTGCGACGGTGATTGTTGAACGGGGAAAAAGGCCTTGATGGTGATGGCATGAAACTCACGGTGGCTTTAGATCTAAGGATTTAGAAACGTACATTGGTGCTGGTGATTGTTCGGTAGAGCTTTATAGTAGCAACGACGATGGCACTTGAGGCTCTTGTCGAAGATGTCGTTGAAGGCGGATGTTGTTATTGGTGTAAAAGGTGTTGGTAAGTCTACGGTGGTGGCGCGCGGTGGTTACGACAGACATAAAGGGGCCAGGAATGAGTTCTAGAGAGGGAGATTGATGGCGGAAGGAAGAATATTGACATGGAGATGGTTTCTTAGGCTGGAGGGAGTGGTTAGCATGTGCTGAACATGCTAAACTTGCCACATCAGCTTAGCACATGCTAACCAAATTTGGTGGGAGTAGTCAGCATGTGCTAACCATGCTAAAAGGTACAACTCTTATGCTAAAAGTTACAAGTCATGTTGCTATAGCTTGTTGATGGCGAGCTCGTCGATTCCTTGGCGAGGATGTCTTCAGCGAGATGGTCAGCGAGGGGAGGCGGTGTGGTTTAGCATGGTTGGCGAGGGGGATGGCGAGGAGTTTGGCGAAGCCACTCCCCCTAGCCTTATAAATCATCAGAATTTGAAAGATCACCCAAACGACATATTGGGAGAAGCAAAAGATATCTATGGAATGAGTAGCGTATCCGTGTGTCTGTGTTTTTGTCCAAGGAAGGGATTTATTTTGAATTTGAAGCAATATCAAAATCCCGCCTAAATGATTGAATGCATTATAGCCTTGTACAGTCTTAATTTTTAAGACTTGATGCATTAAGATGGTTGTACTATATATATGTATTATAATAGGTTTTATATATATATATATATATATATATATATATATATATATATATATATATATATATATATATATATATATATATATATATATATATATATATATATATAAAATCATTGGACTTGAGGGTGTTAAGTTAAATGAAATGCTAGGGAAAAAGCTGACTGATTTGTGTTGGAGATGTTGAAGAATAAAAAAAGACAAGGAACTTCATCAAGACCAAAGGTGGCAGCAAGCGTGAAAGGTTACCGAAACCTAGCATGAACCAAACTTGGTGATGTCGAGCTTGAGAGTTAAGAAATACCGAACTTCAATGTACCGAAGGCCAGAATGATACTGAGGATGTGAGGATCAAGAAAGGTGGTACCGAGGTATGCATGGATCTCATGCATACCAAGGGTCACATGCAAAGGTGACCACTGAAGCTAGAGTTTCAACATGAACCGAACTTGAATGCATGTGCATGCAAAAGAAAAGAAAATAAACAAATGTAATTCATGCATTATGTGCGGTCAAATTAATGATACAAGAGAAGAGTATGCGGCCGAGCAATATTACGAGAAATACAAATGAAGTGAGAATGAAAACATGTGACGTTCGGTCGAGTAAAACAAGGATGAATGAGTAAGTTGTGCGGTCAATATTAAAAGAAAGAGAAAAAGAGAATGGCCGGTAAAATGAGAGTGAAGTGTGCGATCATTTAAGGACGAGTGACTTTGTACAAAATAGAAGTGCATGGTCGGTTAAAGTAATGTCAAAGAAAAGAATTACATGCGGTCGAATTGTGACACCAAGAGTAATCTATGTGCGGTCAAGAAGAAAGAACAAGTGAACCAAGAGAGACCAAGTGATAAGTCATATTGAGAAAGAAAGAATGAAAAGAGAGAAAAGGTGTGGCGGTACATTTAATATGCATGGTCGGTAGAAAGGAATGACATGCAACACGTGCATGTCATGAATACCGAGAGTTCAAGCGTATGAACCAAAGGTGGTGATCGGTCCAATAGAAAAAGAGAAGAAAGATCAAGAAACATTAGTGTTCGGCCGAGCAAAAGATTAGAATTAAGTTAAACGATATTGTACGGTCAGGGGCGTCTCGTTGATTTTGAAGGCCCTGTACGAAAAATAAAAATGGGCCCCTAATATAATTTTTTTTGATAAATATAAGTCAAATTCATTAATACTATGATAAGTCCATAATTATTATAAGAACGATCAAAACACAATATCCATAACATAATCTATAACTTTCTGAAAATTATATATGATATTGATATAACATTAATATCTATCAATAATGTGAATTGTGAAAGTAAGAAAATCATATAATCTCAAACAATAATCTAATTAAACTTAAACAAAGTAGGAACATAACTATAAATTTTGCTTAACTATGAATTGGAATAAAAAAAAATAGGAACATAACCATAAAATCTAATTACTTACCCTTGTTAATTTAAACACAAATCGTGAGTTGCCAATTGCTTGAATAACTGAATTGATGTTGCCGATCAAGATTCACGTCAATATGAGAATATCATAATAAGGGTTTCGATTACGGAATTGAAGTCAAAATTACTTGTCGTTCATAATTAAAAAAAATTAAATTGAAATAACGGCCTAAATAAACTATTGTTTGTAATGGGTGCATTAATGATAATGGGCTAAACTAAAATATACACATTGCAAATTGAAATTTACGTAACTGAAGTAAGAAACTGAACAGTAAAGAAAAAAAGGAAGGCATGGGGGGGGGGGGGGGGGGGGGGGGGGGGGAGAAAAGAAAAATCATGTAAGGTCTCGAACGCGGGTCAAAGGAAAAAAGGCACGCCGGCTTAGCCATTTGAATTTTGAACTACGTAACTCTTTTGTATTCTTTTACATAAACTAATATATATTGTATAATTATTAGATAGTTTTGCAAAAATCAGGGCCCTATTTTTTTCGGGGCCCTGTGCGGTCGCACCTCCCGCACCCCTTAAGGGCCGCCCCTGTGTACGGTCATATGAGACCGGGTGAGAAGAAATAGAATGGAAAGCATGCTATCGAGAAATAGTAAAGAAGTGAATGACATACGATCGAGCGAGTAATGTATGCGGTCGAGTTAGTGAGACACGAGTGAGGTAACCGAAAATGAAAGGGGACCGAACTTGGAAGCTAACACCGAAGCTGGTCACCGAACTTGAATTTGGTAGTAGAACTTGGGTTAGTGTCCAAGTAACAAAGTATAACAAAGCTCAAGATGTATCAAAACTTCCAAATGAGGTGCATCAGAAGCACAAAATGTACACTATGATTAGGCTAGATCAAGTGTGTTTCCATAGAAGTATGACTTATGTACTTAATGTATTATTATATTCAAGCATGGGTCATCCTAGTCTAGGACTAGTTTAATAGCTCTTTTTGTACTACGGATTCGTAGAATTTCTTTTCTCCTCCTATAAATAGGAGCCTTGGTCATGAGATTAAGAAAGACTGAAACACTATTACTCCAGTGTAGTATAAAGGAATTGGAGGAGTGGCTGGAGAATTTTCTCCAGCCACATGAACATCAAGAAATATTCTCTCCTTTTTCTTTTGAGTGTATGTGTGGATCTCCATGTAATTCATCAAATATTAGAAAGAGTGTTTGTGAGCCAATGTTAAATCTGTAACGTCTTTCTTATATCAATGAAATATACGAATTACATCACATCGTTAAAATTTTTGTCTTTTAATTTCCACGCTCATCTTTACAATTTATTTATATTCTGCAACTTTACATTTTTAGTCATTTATATTTTCCGCATCGTTCATTTGTATATTAACATTTTATTTTTATATCTTTATATATTCGTGTATTGTTGATCGAAAGATCCCGAACATGAAAACTTTCGAGTTTTCTTTTAATTTTCAACAATTGGTATCAGAGCAAAAGTTATCTTTTAATTTTCAACAATTAATATCAGAGTCATAGTAGCTGGCCATAAGGTTATTCATTTTTACTGCACTTAAAACTCAGATTTTTTAGAATTTTGAAAAACCCTCTATAGTTCCTTTGGATTCTGCTGTGCTCAATTTCGTTACCGTAAAAACAAAAACAAAATTGTAAATGACGAAAATGACATAAAATGTGTAAAGACAAGTAAAACAGAACATTTTTCGTAGTTTAAACATTAATATGTTTGTAGACGGAAAATCGTTTTTGTTGGAGATTGAAAACAAAATTTACGATCGTGATTCAAAGCTATCATTTAAAAATTTTGCTATTTTTGTTTGATAAAATTTTCTTGATAATTTCTCTCAAAAACATCAAATTTTTGCTATTAAAATGTTGGATTTAATTTTTATTCCCATTGATCTTTTAAACTTTTTATAAAATTGGGGAAATATAAATTAAATGATTTTCCATGAAAAGAAGCTCGACTCATCATGGAACGAACAATGTCTAACAAGGTCCGATTACGCCTCTCAGCCACACCGTTCAACTGTGGTGTCCTAGGAGGAGTCGATTGTGAAACTATTCCACATTCCTTCAGATAGTCATGGAACTCGATACTAAGATACTCACCGCCTCTATCGGATTTAAGCATCTTTATCATCCCGCCTAATTGATTGTTGACTTCATGCTTGAACTCTTTGAACTTTTCAAAGGTTCCTGACTTATGCTTGATTAAGTAGATATATCCATATCTGCTGTAATCATCTGTAAAAGTCACATAGAATCGATTAGCATCCCTTGTGGATGATCTGAAGGGTCCACACACATCTGTGTATATGAGATCCAACAAAACTTCTCCTCCTTCCCAAGATCCCGTGAAAGGTGATTTTGTCATCATTCCTAAAAGACAAGATTCACATACATCATCTGACCTAAGGTCGAATGATTCCAACACTCCATCCCTTTGGAGTTGGGCTATGCGTTTCTTACTAATGTGTCCAAGACGAAAATGCCACAAGCATGCTTTGTTTATACCATTAGACGAATCAATATTAAATACACTATTACCTAAATTATCTACAAACGTCACAGTTTCATACACACCATTACAAGGTAAAGCTTCAAATATAAAAACACCATTTTTATAAACTGAAATAGAACCATTTATATCATCAAACGAATATATATAACCTTGTCTGAACAATGCATGAAAAGAAATAATATTCTGTGTCATTTCTGACGAGTAACAACAATTTATTAATTCTAAACTAACACCAGTACTAAGCACTAGACCATAAACTCCAATCTTGGTAACATGAGAAGATCTCCTATTCCCCATGATCAAGTTCATCCTTCCGTGCGCCACCTCCTCGCTTTCTTTTAGTCCCTGCAAATCAGAACAAATGTGAAAACCACATCCTATATCAAGGACCCAAGAATGAGAAGATGATGAGTTTTTAGAGATAGTGTATATACCTGCAGACGATGGCTTCACCTTGCCATCCTTAATGTCTTGCAGATACTTTGGGAAGCTTCGTTTCCAATGCCCTTTCTCGTTGCAATAGAAGCAATCGGCCTCTTTGGGATTAGAGATGGGAGTAATGTCAGAGCTGGACCTGGCCTTTGGGACATTACTAGATGAGCTAACATGGGCCTTGCCTTTCCAGTTCTGCTTAGGAGGAATCTCTTCTTCCCCTTTTCATGTCAAATGGCCAGAACGGGAGCACTGACAGGAGTGGAGGCTAAACCTTTTCCCTTCATTCCTACTTAAACGGTCTGCAGTAGGTTGTGCAACTGAGCCAAGGTGGTCTCACTGTTGTTCAGATGATAAACCAGAATGAACTGATCATAATAAGTTGGTAAGGAGTTCAAGACTACATCAATAGTCAGCTCCTCATCAAAGTGCACATTTAGCTTAATGAGGCGTTCCATGTATCGTTTCATTATCTGCACGTGGCCGTAGACAGACTCTCCCTCTTTTAACTTGCATGCCATGAGGGCTTTGACTACCTCATATTTTTCCTGATGAGCTCGCTTATGGAACTTTTCCATAAGGTCCTTGTTCATCTCATACAGCCAATAGTCCTCATAAAATCTCTGAAATTTTGGGACCATAGTGGCGACCATGATGCAAGCCACTTTGGTTGCATCGTCGCAGTGTTTCTTATAGGAGGCTAGTTCTTCAGGAGTATATTTTTCTTCATCAATTTTTATGAGATATTTCTCGAGAACATATTCCTTGTCCTCGAATCTAAGAGCCATTTTGATTTTTCGCATCCAGTCATTTAGTTGGTGCCATCCAATGTCACCTTTTAGCAAAGTGAAAGGATCGAAGAGAGGTTATGGTTATTGTGCGAAGCGGATAGGGGAGCAGAAGCATCAGCAGAAGTAGACATCTATAAAAGGAAGGTAGTTTTAATTAGATAAAAATAATCCTTAATATATTAACCCAAAAAATAAATATTAAGGCTAGGACCCAACTATATAATTCACAACTTAGAAGAGGGATGCCATAATCTAATTGTAAATTTTATAAAGGTAGGCAAATCACGATTTATCAATTCCATCGCGGAAAGAAATAAAATTTAGTGAAATTCCTAGGACTTCTAAGATTCATTGATGTATGACCGGTTCCACCACGGCGCGGTTTAAGGTGGTCCGCGGCGCGGCGTGGGAAGGAACTGGATTCGCGGATGGCTGATACGCGTAACACGTATCTTATGGGGCCGCGACGCGGTGCGCTGCAGAAGTGAAAAACCCTAATTCGAATTTAAGCGCCTATATAAAGGGTCCCAGCCCCAGGGTTCGTGTTTTTGGAGGTTTTCTGGGGAAGAGGCGACTGGTTTCTACAGTAGCTCTACTATTTCGAAGCTTTCAAGGTCTTGGAAGAATTGAAGAAGGAGATACAACGTGAGGGAAGGCTTGTAACTGGTTGTGTGCATCCCTCCATTTTTCAGAAGCAAGGTAAGAGGATCTACCCTTCTGATTTTCCATTTTTATCACGTATTATGGTGTTATCCCTTGGTTAGTGGTATTAGATGACTGGTAATACATAGGGTTTTGGACCATGGACATGCATGGACTTGCATGCCCATAAGAATGTGACCTTAGGGTAGATTCTGATCCTAGGAAGGGTGTAAGGATGAACCCTAACCGATGGCTGTACTGGTTAAGGGTTAACAGGTATTTCAGACTGGTAAGAGTCCGCGACGCGGACTGGCTATGTTAGCGATGCGGATTCGGGTAAACCCCGTAGGTATGCAACGATAGTCCGTGATGCGTAAGGGGGGAAGCCGCGCCGCGGCGATTGACTGTTTGACCAGGAAATTGCCTTCGACCCTTGTTTTGTGGAAAATGATGGGTCTGACCTTTAGGCGAGCCTATCGGAGTTCGGTTAGTGATTAATATGTTGTGTATGTGGGATATAGGTAATTGGACGAGCTTAATTGGGATATTAGAGTATATCCGCACGGTTACGAATCAGGTGAGTATCCTCACCTTACTATATGATGTTGCATGTTAGGCATCTTGTGTGTTATTTACAGTTATATGATTTATTCTATAATTGTGGTTATCTGTTGTTGGGCTCAGTACTGATGCGTGTTCACTCGTAGCTGTTGTATGACGGGTTGGACTATTACCTTGTCCCATAGCTGTTGTATGATGGGCTGGGCCAAAATCGGGAACCTATAGCTGTTGTATGATGGGTAGAACCGTCCCGTGTCCATAGCTGTTGTATGATGGACGCCCGTAGCTGTTGTATGGCGGGTAGGGTCGGGTCGTTCTCGAGGACGGGTTGTTAATGTGTGGGCATGTATGGTAATTTGTGGACTCACTAAGCTTTGTGCTTACCCGTTGATTTTATAACATTTCAGGTACTACAAATGACAACGGGAAGGGCAAGGCTTGACAGTAGCACATCGCATACACGGGACCTCATTTTAATGATTTATGTTATGATTTTTAAATGTTTCTGCTGATGGTTTAATAACTATGTCGAAACAGTTTTACTTTTTGAATAAAGATTCTGTTGGAACCTTGGTAATAAATGAAATTTTATAATTGTGATTTTGGGGTGTTACAAGATGGTATCAGAGCCTTGGTTTGAGGGATTTGGATGAAGTGTATTGGGAATCCAAACTCAAACTTAGGACTGAGTGATTTTGTTAAGAAAATGATTTTTGGAAAGTTAAATTAAATAAGAGAAGATGCGATGCGAACCGTAAACCGAGCTCGAGTAAGTTTTGTGATTCCCAATTACCCATGCCAAGTTTGTGCTAGAATGTACAATTGCCTAGGTTAAGATAGTCTATAGACTATTTTGTGCAATATGTGCTGCTTTGGAATTTAGGCTAGTGTCATTAGGTTGCTTAGTGAATGCTAGTAGGTTATATACAATTATTAGGATAAGATAGCCTAAGAATTCTTGGTCTGGCCTTACTGGCTGTTCCTTGTTTGGTTGTGACTTTAGGGTAGGATCAGTTATTCAAAAGTCTATCTTATTCTCGATTGTGTACAGCTGTGTGTCCGTGAGGCGACTCAATGACGTTAGCAGTAGTTCTCTTAGGCACGAGTTGGTGTGAGATTAAGTCAAATGATTAGGCACCACGGTGCATGACCGCATGAGTCATAGGAAATGTTCATCAGCGTATGTGCGACAATTTAGGAGGATGGTTGATGAACTTGGAACAAGGGCGAATAGGTGTAGAAGGTAGTATCAGGCGAGTACTACCGAAAGCACATGATTCACGCTTGAGCCAAGAATAGTCAACCAAAGCTCTAGAAAGTCGACTAGTTGGGTAAATGGGCGTGACCCGGGTATTGATATCAAAACTGTTGCGCAATTCAGAATGGCAATCACTCGAAGTAACAGTGGGGCAGATGCAGGTACCTCGAACGGGGGAAGTCCGACAGATGAAAATCTTCTCAACCTAATAGCGGAAGAGGTTTCGCGAGAAGTGTTGGCTGCGATACCTCAGTTCTTTGGTATTATTAAGATTGAGCTATGGGCAATGCTCGAGGAGCGACTGGCCACACAAGGTTCGTCGAGGGCCAGGGATGCTAGTTATAAGGACTTTTCGGCTTGTTCGCCTCCGATGTTCGAAGGGGGCAGGGATCCGATTGTTAGCATGCGGTGGATTTCCGTGGTGGAAGGTGCCTTTCGCACCTGTTCATGTCCTGAGAACTCCAAGGTAACATTTTCGGTGAACCTTTTGAGAGAGGGTACGAAAGATTGGTGGGAATTACTAACGAAAGATCTCACCCCTGCTCAGTTGGATGCTATTACGTGGCCACAATTTCAGGATCAGTTCAAATTGGAGTATGTTCCACAGATGGAAACGGAACGCTTGGCGCAGGAATACCTGAATCTGACCAGACCACTGAGACGGTGACAGAGATCTCCAAAAAGTTTAATGAGCGAGCACTCTTCTGTCTGGAGTTTGCGGTAACTGAGCGCATGAGAACAACTCGATATTTGGCGATGCTTCGCACAGAAATTCGGGATTTGTGTTTGCTGATAGGCACCAAACTCTTACTGATATGATCGCGGCCGCTCGGGCCCAAAAATTGGAACTGGAAACCCAACAAAGGCAGAAGCGTCCAGGCGTCAAAGAAGTTTCGAGGGGCAGATTAGGGAAAGCAAAGGCAAAGGAGCCAGGGTAAGTGTAGTAAGTGTGGAAAGAATCATGAGGGGCGTTGCTGGGTATTAATATGCCATAAGTGTGGAAAGGAGGTCCACTATGCTAAGGATTGTCGGCAGGAGGTCAAGATTTGTTTTAATTGTAATCAGGTGGGTCACTTCAAGGCCTAGTGTCCCCGTCTGACTCAGGGAGCGGTTCAGAATCCGGCACCCAATACACTCCGAATTACCGATGATAGGCAGGGGAAAGGGGAAACCCCTAAGACCAAGGGTCGAGCATTCGTCATGACCGCCGAGGAGGCACAGGATGTGCCCGACTTCGTTACGGGTACTCTTTCTTTACTTGCCTCATGTTTTGGTGTATGTATTTAATGTATCGATTATGCTTGACTAGGAACTTTCTTAGTCAACTCTACGCCTATTTTTGTACTGTTTGATTCGGGTGCTAGTCATTCTTTTGTGTCTGCCGTTCTGGGAAAGGGTTTCGGTATTGCTTTAGGAACTCTTCATCGCCCGTTAGAAGTAGAGATTGCAGATGATAAAACCATGCAAGCGACTAACGTGTATCGGGGGAGTGAAGTAGTGATTCAAGGAATAAAGTTCCCGATTGGTCTCATCCCTATACCGTTGAGTGACACTCGAGTTATTATCGGTATGGATTGGTTGAGTCGACACGAGTCATGGATTGATTGTAAGAACAAGCGAGTGTGGATTCAAACCCCAAGTGGGGGAGAACTAGTAGTACAGGGCGAGAGGAGGAATCAGGGTGCAGCCTTCTGTTTAGCTGCCACGGCACGTAGACATTTTCATCATGGAGGCTCGGGGTTTGTGGCATATGTTTTGGATGCACGGGAAGAGAAGTCAAAGCAGAGAACTAATGATATACCGGTGGTTCGGGACGCCTAAGAGGTAGGTGGAATTTAATATCGACTTAACTCCCGGTGCGGCTCTGATAGTGAAAGCACCGTATCGTCTTGCACCTCCAAAGATGCTGGAGTTGTCTATTCAACTTCGGGAACAACTGGATAAGGGATTTATTCGACCCAGTTGCTCACCGTGGGGAGCGCCTATTTTATTTGTTAAGAAGAAGGATGGTTTCAATAGGATGTGCAATCGTGAGCTGAACAAGCTTACGGTAAAGAATCGGTATCCATTACCTCGCATCAACGACTTATTTGATCAACTGCAGGGCGCTTCGTGGTTTTCGAAAATTGATTTACCGTCAGGATACTATCAAATGCGGGTACGGGAGGAAGACATCCAGGAAACGACTTTTCGGACGAGGTACGACCACTTCGAGTTTGTAGTTATGCCGTTTGGACTTACCAATGCCCCTGCAGCTTTCATGGACATAATGAATCAAGTGTGTCGACCGATGCTGGATCGGTCGGTTATAGTTTTTATCGACGACATCTTAGTCTATTCTCGGAGCAAGGAGCAACACGAACAACATTTCAGGGAGGATTTGGAGACCTTAAGGAATGAGAAACTTTATGCGAAATTGTCCAAGTGCGACTTTTGGCTGCGAGAGGTCCAGTTCTTGGGGCACGTTGTCAACGAGCAAGGAATCATGGTAGATCCGGCTAAGGTGGAGGCCGTGATGCGGTGGGAGGTTCCGAGGACTCCCTCGGAGATTAGAAGTTTCTTGGGTCTGGCCGGTTATTATCGTCGTTTCATCAAGGATTTCTCAAAGGTTGTTGTACCTTTGACTCGGCTAACTAAGAAAAACGCTGCTTTTCGATGGGGTGAGGAGCAGCAGCAGGCTTTTGAGACTTTGCAGCGGAAGTTGTGTGAAGCTCCAATTTTGACCTTGCCTAAAGGCATGGAGGATATGGTGGTTTATTGTGATGCATCTATCTCTGGGTTGGGGGCAGTCTTGATGCAACGAGGCAGGGTGATTGATTACGCCTCACGACAGTTGAAACCCTGACACGCCTAGGTCGTCGTGCGGTCAAAAATAAGAAAAACCTAACACACACTAGTACAGTGGTAGTCAGGGTCGATCCGCAGGAGTTACGTGGTTAGGACAAGACGATAGATTACCAACTGTAGTGCCACTGCTACAGTCAGCGGTATTGTTTCTACTTTTCCAAAAACCAACTAAAAACACAATTCCAAGACCACTGCAAAAACCTAACTCAAGCATGAACTAAACTAACCCAAATCAAATCCTAGACTAAAGTTCCTTACTGAAATCAGAACTAAATTCAGAATCCAGAAGCAACAATCAATCCAATATAATCAAAACACATCCAAACATCAATAATGCAAAATAATATCAAACCGAATGATTACTTTTATAAATCCAAATCAAACATCAAACCAATATCCAAACACTCAAATATCAGATCTGACCACTAACTAATACTACTGAAATCAGAAACTATAAATCTAAACAAACATCAAGTAATCGATGGAAATCCCGATTGTGGAATACCTCGATACCGAGTTGATAAAACAAGAGAAAAACTAAATAACTAACCAAAATGTTGATTCCCACTGAAAAACTGACGAAATAGTGCCTTCGGATCCCTCCTTCGCGTCCCGGGATGAATGAAAAGTCGGACGGGACTCCGGTATTTATAATAGTGCGAAATTAGGGTTTCCGCGCCGCGGCCAAGCAAAATCCGCGACGCGCGTGTTGCCTTATCCCGACTTTCGGAGTTTAAAATTCAAAAACAAAGATTTTATCCGGTCGCGAGATAGCGGCGCTATCTCAAGAAATAGCGGCTCTATTGTCGATAGCGGCTCTATCTCAAGAGATAGCGCCTCTATTTCTGTCAGGTCCAACTTTTTGCCATTTTCGCTCCACAACTTCTCCAGAATTGCACTAAAACCCCTGCATTTACACTAAAAACATTTCCAAGCACTTTGACACAAAAGTAAGTGATATTAGCCAATTAATAATGATAAATTAACTAAAACACGGCTCAACAACGCCTAAAATACTTGATATTACTAGGCGTTGTCAAACACCCCACACTTGTGCCTTGCTTGTCCCCAAGCAAGAGAGTTTTTAACAGATTTTAACTAAGACTCAAAAAATTTTTGAATGTGTTTAATTTCAAAGCTTATTGTCCCCAGAGTTAGATGGAATAGTTTGTGAAAACATAATCGGAATATTCTTTGGAATTTACGACTTTCTAAAGAACCCTTGATTACAAATTTTCGGTATGCAAAAAGCAAACTTACTCATTCAGATTCTAAAGGCCATTAAAGAACTGTCCATGACTTTCGATGATGTCCGTGTAACGAGCTTTCGAAAATACCATCCCAAACCAGACGATCTTAGGTGGTAAGGTGCATAAGTGCCTCTTTGAGGCCACCCTTTTCGGACCTACCGGCTCGAACAACAAAGGCCACAGATTGACAATTCCTTCCTAAATTCCAAACTTAAAACACTCCAATCTTCTAACTCTTAAAACTCAACTTATTTGACTAAACTACTAGCATGATCACAACTAAATGGTATTTCTCGAAAAATACCAATGCTATAACATTCACAAATTATTCGTTTCAAAATTACAATCTAATAAAAATTTTGAAAAATTGCTAAAATTTTGAAAATTGGTCTTTTCCTGCAAAAATTTCAAAAATACTCTTTCGACCGTCCACTAACACCCCACACTTGTGCCTTGTTTGTCCCCAAGCAAGAGAGTTTTTAACAGATTTTAACTAAGACTCAAACAATTTTTGAATGTGTTTAATTTCAAAGCTTATTGTCCCCAGAGTTAGATGGAATAGTTTGTGAAAACATAATCGGAATATTCTTTGGAATTTACGACTTTCTAAAGAACCCTTGATTACAAATTTTCGGTATGCAAAAAGCAAACTTACTCATTCAGATTCTAAAGGCCATTAAAGAACTGTCCATGACTTTCGATGATGTCCGTGTAACGAGCTTTCGAAAATACCATCCCAAACCAGACGATCTTAGGTGGTAAGGTGCATAAGTGCCTCTTTGAGGCCACCCTTTTCGGACCTACCGGCTCGAACAACAAAGGCCACAGATTGACAATTCCTTCCTAAATTCCAAACTTAAAACACTCCAATCTTCTAACTCTTAAAACTCAACTTATTTGACTAAACTACTAGCATGATCACAACTAAATGGTATTTCTCGAAAAATACCAATGCTATAACATTCACAAATTATTCGTTTCAAAATTACAATCTAATAAAAATTTTGAAAAATTGCTAAAATTTTGAAAATTGGTCTTTTCCTGCAAAAATTTCAAAAATACTCTTTCGACCGTCCACACCCCACACTTAAAACCGTACAACGTCCCCGTTGTACAAAAATTATTTTTAGAACAAGGGAGAAAGAGTTACCCCCTTAGGAACGACGAATTGCTTGATTACCGGGATCATACTATAGCAGGGTCGATCGTTCGCGTCATTCATGATGAAATCCGGAAGTCGGGGCACAGCAGTAAACACGCTGGCATGATGCAAGTGCAGGGGTACGGTGACCCCACACTTGCGTTATGCAACTCCCTCAGTTGATGCAACAATCACAGCTTGGCAGGTAATAGCAATCTACTAACAAAACACATTAAAAATATAAAAGTTGCAAAACACAAAAGAAGATAATACATTGCGAGTTGATGTCCTTGCTGATTCCTCGTTCCCGCGATGCCAGAGTGTCAATGCCGCAACGCGTAAATGCTATGAGATCCAGTGTCCATCGACCAAAGTTGAAAGTCCGCGGCGCCAACTGAAGATGTCCGCGTCGCGAGTATGCGCAAAAAGCCCATGTGCATCGGGTCTCTCCTCGACCTGCGTCGCGGTTTGATGGTGTTGGCGGCGCGTGCATTGTTTTGTTTTTCCGTTCGAATCCCTCATGGTCACCCCACACTTGGGTCATACCGTATCGCACTCAACAATGATTATCTTCAATGATATTTTGACCAAAAATAAAAATGGAAATAAAAATAAAAATAAAAATAAAAGAAAATACTTATCGAAAATCGGGTTGCCTCCCGAAAGCGCTTCTTTGTTTGGTCTTTTAGCTGGACCGTCTTTCTACGGCTATGGTGGATCGTACGCCATTTGACTCCGCTGATTTCCAGTCACCACCGTCCCTTCGTTGATTTCATACTTCATTTTCCCCGGGTCAAATGGTTTGCCGGTTCCTCTGCTGCTGCCCGGTTGCCGTTTTCTGATTATTTTACGCGAGTGCTTGAAAGTAGCTTTGAACCTCCAAGCTCGGTCCTTTCTTCTGCACCTCTTCAAAGTCAAGGGTTTGACATGAAGCGTGCCTAGCGCTGCCCCCAGTATTTGTTTTGTAGATTTCATTTTGCCAGCGTACCACGTGCCATCTTCAGTTTGCAATTTTGGCTTGCAATGCCAGTAAATATTTTCCAATCGACTAGGATTGAAAAGCAACATATCAGGATGCTTCCATATGTCCTCATCGATGGTATTGATCACATCTAATTTTCCATTCATGAATGGATCATGAGTGCTAAAGAAATCATGTTTATTATTTTCAAAGACCAACTCGTCGGCATCATCTTCTTGATCATCGTCCGATAGGTGGATCGGGACCAAGAGTGAGCGACTAGTTTGATCTAGTGGTGGTACAAAATCACCCATCACCAGATCCTTACTTTTAAAATGCTCAAAATTTTCAAAATTTTTAGGAATTGTTGGGCTGGGGTCTGTACTGTCACTTACAGCCTCCTCCACAACCTCCTCATCAATCAAATCGTCTGGTGATGGTATGGATTCACTCATCACCAGCTCGACATTATCAACATTTTCAAAAATATCAAAAACATCAAAAGCTGTTGAGTCAGAGGTAGCATTGTCACCTACAACTTCTTCCTCAACAACATTTTCGACCCTCTCAGTGGTCTCTTGACTTTCCCACGGTGCATGCCCTTCCATCACATATTCGGGTGATGCAAGTTCACACACATTATCATTGGTATAAAAATCACTCGCCTCCGGTTCTGGCGAAGGTGGTGAACATTTCCAACTTTCCTCTAACCTATCTAAAGAAGCTTGCATTTTTTCAAGATCTTCAGCCTGGTCCTTCTGCTCATGGTAGTTGTTATACATGAATACCCAAAGTTGGGCCCAAGTTACAGAATTCTCAAGCTGAGATGACTCCTCGGTCCGCCATCCATTGTCATCGAATGATCCATTGTAGGAATCATCCTCATAATAGGTGTCGGCCGGATTTTCATAATCTTCATAATATTGATCCGAGTACATGTAATTACCTATTATAAGGATGTACACATACCAAAATTCAGCAAACTAAAATCAAACATCAAAAATCAGAAACTAAGTCCTACAACTCACCTAACCTAAGCGCACAGCTCCCCGGCAACGGCGCCAAAATTTGACACGCCTAGGTCGTCGTGCGGTCAAAAATAAGAAAAACCTAACACACACTAGTACAGTGGTAGTCAGGGTCGATCCGCAGGAGTTACGTGGTTAGGACAAGACGATAGATTACCAACTGTAGTGTCACTGCTACAGTCAGCGGTATTGTTTCTACTTTTCCAAAAACCAACTAAAAACACAATTCCAAGACCACTGCAAAAACCTAACTCAAGCATGAACTAAACTAACCCAAATCAAATCCTAGACTAAAGTTCCTTACTGAAATCAGAACTAAATTCAGAATCCAGAAGCAACAATCAATCCAATATAATCAAAACACATCCAAACATCAATAATGCAAAATAATATCAAACCGAATGATTACTTTTATAAATCCAAATCAAACATCAAACCAATATCCAAACACTCAAATATCAGATCTGACCACTAACTAATACTACTGAAATCAGAAACTATAAATCTAAACAAACATCAAGTAATCGATGGAAATCCCGATTGTGGAATACCTCGATACCGAGTTGATAAAACAAGAGAAAAACTAAATAACTAACCAAAATGTTGATTCCCACTGAAAAACTAACGAAATAGTGCCTTCGGATCCCTCCTTCGCGTCCCGGGATGAATGAAAAGTCGGACGGGACTCCGGTATTTATAATAGTGCGAAATTAGGGTTTCCGCGCCGCGGCCAAGCAAAATCCGCGACGCGCGTGTTGCCTTATCCCGACTTTCGGAGTTTAAAATTCAAAAACGAAGATTTTATCCGGTCGCGAGATAGCGGCGCTATCTCAAGAAATAGCGGCTCTATTGTCGATAGCGGCTCTATCTCAAGAGATAGTGCCTCTATTTCTGTCAGGTCCAACTTTTTGCCATTTTCGCTCCACAACTTCTCCAGAATTGCACTAAAACCCCTGCATTTACACTAAAAACATTTCCAAGCACTTTGACACAAAAGTAAGTGATATTAGCCAATTAATAATGATAAATTAACTAAAACACGGCTCAACAATGCCTAAAATACTTGATATTACTAGGCGTTGTCAAACCCCATGAGGCTAACTACCCTACTCATGACTTGGAATTGGGAGCGGTGGTCTTCACTCTCAAGATTTGGAGACACTATTTATATGGAGTAAAGTGTACCATCTATACTGATCACAAGAGCTTAAAGTATCTGATGGATCAAGCAAATCTTAACATGAGACAGAGAAGGTGGCTTGATGTATTGAATGACTATGATTGTGAGATACACTATCACCTTGGTAAAGCCAATGTGGTGGCGGATGCTCTAAGTCGTAAGGTTACGGGTGCACCCCTTCGGGGAAATTGTCTAAGGATGACAATTGTGACACCGTTACTTGAGCTGATAAGGGAAGCTCAGGTGGAAGCAAGCAAGAGTGAAAATAAAAAAGGTGAAAGAATGGTGGGACAGTTGGCAACTATGGTCAAGGATAGCAGAGGATTGTTAACTTGCTATGAGAGAATTTGGGTACCGAAACTTGGCGGGGTTCGTCAAACCCTATTGGAGGAGGCACATAAGTCCAAGTTCTCTATCCACCCCGGAGCGACTAAAATGTATAGGGATCTGCATGAATATTATTGGTGGCTGACAATGAAGAGGGGAGTAGCTTGGTTCGTCCAGAAGTGCATGACCTGTCGTAGGGTCAAGGCCGAACACCAACGGCCTCATGGTAGGTTACAGCCTCTGGAGATCCCAGAATGGAAATGGGAGCGTATCACAATGGATTTCATCAAGAAGTTGCCGAGAACCCCTCGGCAAATGGACACCATATGGGTTATTGTAGACCGACTGACTAAAAGTGCTCATTTTATTCCTATTTAAGAGACTTTTTCTGCTGAAAGATTGGCTACAGTCTACGTAGACGAGATTATCACTCGGCATGGTATACTGGTCTCGGTGATATCTGACCGGGATGTCCAATTCACTTCTAGGTTTTGGAAGAAGTTTCATGAGGAGTTAGGCACTCGCCTTCATTTCAGCACGACATATCACCCTCAAACGGATGGGCAGAGTGAAAGTACAATTCAAACATTGGAGGATATGCTTAGGGCATGTGTTATCGATTTCGGTAGGAGTTGGGATTCCCATCTCCCTTTAGCTGAGTTTTCCTATAATAACAGTTATCATGCGAGCATCGACAGGGCTCCCTTCGAAATGTTATATGGAAGGAAATGTCTGACTCCTGTTTGCTGGGGCGAGGTTGGCCAGCAGGCGTTGGGTAGTACTGAGGTAGTACTCAAGACAATAGAACTAATTCAGAGGGTGCGGGAGAGGTTGTTAACGGCTCAAAGTCGGCAGAAAAGCTATGCGGATAGGCGACGGTCCGATCTCGAGTTTCAGGTTGGGGATTATGTTCTTCTTAAGGTGTCGCCTTGGAAGGGAGTTATTCGTTTTAGGAAGCGAGGAAAGCTTGGCCCTATGTACATTAGACCATATCGAATCGTTGCACGAGTAGGTAAGCTAGCTTACCGGTTGGAGCTGCCCGAACAGTTTAGTCAAATTCACGACACGTTTCACGTTTCACAATTCAGGAAGTGTATTACCGACGAAACTATAATTGTGCCCTTGGAAGATATTCAAATAGATGAACGCCTGAATTATGTGGAGCGACCGATTGCTATCATTGAAAGGAAAACAAAGACTTTACGAAATAAGACGATAGGGTTAGTTAAAGTGCAGTGGCAACATTGTAAAGGGTCCAAGTGGACTTTGGAACCGGAGGAGGAAATGCGGAGGCATTACCCAGAGTTGTTTACAGGCACGAATTTCGGGGACGAAATACAGCCATGTGGGGGAGAATTGTAAGACCCGTTCCACCGCGGCGCGGTTTAAGGTGGTCCGCGGCGCGGCGTGGGAAGGAATTGGATTCGTGGATGGCTGATACGCGCGACGCGTATCTTATGGGGCCGCGACGCGGTGCGCCGCAGAAGTGCAAAACCCTAATTCGAATTTAAGCGCCTATGTAAAGGGTCCCAGCCCTAGGGTTCGTGTTTTTGGAGCTTTTCTGGGGTAGAGGCGACTGGTTTCTGCAGTAGCTCTGCTACTTCAAAGCTTTGAAGGTCTTGGCAAAATTGAAGAAGGAGATACGACGTGAGGGAAGGCTTGTAACTCTTTGTGTGCATCCCTCCATTTTTTAGAAGCAAGGTAAGAGGATCTACCCTTCTGATTTTCCATTCTTATCCTGTATTATGGTGTTATCCCTTGGTTAGTAGTCTTAGATGACTGGTAATACTTAGGGTTTTGGACCATGGACATGCATGGACTTGCATGCCCATAAGAATGTGACCTTAGGGTAGATTCTGATCCCAGGAAGGGTGTAGGGATGAACCCTAACCGATGGCTGTACTGGTTAAGGGTTAACAGAGATTTCGTACTGATAAGAGTCCGCGACGCCGACTGGCTATGTCAGCGACGCGGATTCGAGTAAACCCCGTAGGTATGCGACGATAGTTTACGATGCGTAAAGCGGGAAGCCGCGCCGCGGCAATTGACTGTTTGACCAGGAAATTGCCTTCGACCCTTGTTTTGTGGCAAATGATGGGTCTGACCTTTAGGCGAGCCTATAGGAGTTCAGTCACTGATTAATATGTTGTGTATGTGGGATTTAGGTGATTGGACAAGCTTAGTTGGGATATAGAGTATATCCGCACGGTTACGAATCAGGTGAGTATCGTCATCTTACTATATGATGTTGCATGTTAGGCATCTTGTGTGTTATTTACAGTTATATGATTTGTTCTATAATTGTGGTTATCTGTTGTTGGGCTCAGTACTGATGTGTGTTCACTCGTAGCTGTTGTATGACGGGTTGGACTATTGCCTTGTCCCATAGCTGTTGTATGATGGGCTGGGCCAAAACTGGGAACCCATAGCTGTTGTATGATGGGTAGAACCGCCCCGTGTCTATAGCTATTGTATGATGGACGCCCGTAGCTGTTGTATGGCGGGTAGGGTCGGGTCGTTCTTGAGGACGGGTTGTTAATGTGTGGGCATGTATGGTAATTTGTGGACTCACTAAGCTTTGTGTTTACTCGATGATTTTATAACATTTCAGGTACTACAAATGACAAAGGAAAGGGCAAGGCTTGACAGCAGCGCATCGCATACATGGGACCTCATTTTAATGATTTATGTTATGATTTTTAAATGTTTCTGCTGATGGTTTAATAACTATGTCGAAACAATTTTACTTTTTGAATAAAGATTCTGTTGGAACCTTGGTAATAAATGAAATTTTATAATTGTGATTTTGGGGTGTTACAATTGAAACTATTCAATGACATGTTTAATCTTGAATTATACTCTTCTATTTGTGGCTGGGATACCGAGGATCACAAACAAGATGTGAATAACCATGCAAATGTGCTTTGTAACCTCAATGTCAATCATTATCTGGATTAATGTGCTGGTGAACCACACAAGCTCCATCAACTGTTTATTGTAATACTTTCTTTTAATATCTTTATACTTTTAATGAGATTAAGTGTTCTATCAAATTCGTTTTACTAACGACCCTCCACTAATCAAGGAAGCGATGGGTGAGAGTGGACACCCATTCAACGGCCATTTTATAAGCAATTTCCTTATACCCCTTTATAGATCAGCTTCGTGAATGAGGCATACTAGCTTTGACTGATTGATTCTTATACATATAAATATTAACTTTGAATTATATATATATATATATATATATATATATATATATATATATATATATATATATATATATATATATATATATATATATATATATATATATATAATTTATTTTAAACCTTTTAAAATATTAGGTTTATTTAATTTTTGAATTTTTGAAAAATTAAACAGTTTAATTTAAATTTAAAATTAAACCTAAAGTTGATTTAATATTTATTATTTAATTAACAATTAATTAAATAATTTAAATCAAACGAGGATTATCTAATTAAATTAATCAAATAATTTAATCCTAATCCTTACCCACTAATTATCGAAAATAAGGGTATAGGGTTATCCAATTATTAATTAATCATAATTACCAAAAATAGAAAACCCTATAAAAAAACCCTAAAAATCAAAAATTATGGGAGACGGCTAGGGTTTTAGAAACCCTAGCCCAAAATCAACATTTAGGCCATTAGGGTTTAACTTCAATAAATCCTAAAAAGATCAGTTCAACAATTATAGCAATTTAATAGAAAACAGCCAAAAGCTCTGATACCACAGATAGGAAATAGGCATAACAAATAAACTTCAACTCTTAAGTTCACATGCAACCTAATAATCTATTTTTCTCTAATTGAATCTATAAGCAAGAACATCTAAAGAACCCTAAGGCATAAATTGAAAAGTACTAAAAGATGGTTTAAGATTACATACATTTTGTTGATCTTTTGGAAGCAAGCACCCAAGCATCGTGCCTCAAATGGTTCACACCCAAATACTAGCAACAAGAAAAACCAGAGAGAGAGAGAGAGAGAGGAAGGGATCTTGATAAATGGTGCAGAATACGGGAGCCAAGATCGGGTATTTATAGCTTCAAGGGTGTTAGCAGATAAGTCTTAGAGATCAGCCTTATTTGAATTTAAACCAGATAAACCTTTTATCTTCAATTCAAAACCCTATCAGCTGCCATAAATAACCTTACGTATTTATCTATTATTTTTTCAAAATATAAGGATTTATATCCTTAATATTTCGCCCAAAATAATTCCCCTGAATTATCTATTGTTGAACTATTGAACAATTACAATTCAGCCTCTACACTTTTAATTAATCCAATTAATCCCAAAATTAATTCAAATTAATTTCTGATTACTTATTAATCAAATATTACTATTTTTAATTAATATATTATTCTCATAATATATTAATAAACTATTTATCTTGATTTATTAATTATATAATAAACCGGTCTCTCTCTCTAAAAGTCATCATGTCCAATTTCTAGGTTTGAGGGCAACCCAAAAGGACTGTGCTATTATCCATTCAAGTATATACCAATTATAGTTATGGCTTAGACACCTAATCCAAAAGTTTACTATGTTTTGTACTCCCTTGATACACTTGTACCCTCTTTGTTTGTAACTTATTCACCTATGTATGTTTTGTGTGATAAACTATGTTTTCAAAAGTGAATTTTTTTTGGGTGTATTTGTTTTTAAAAGCTGGGTGTTACATTTAGCAATGCAATTCTGGATGCCATTAGACTCATCGTGTTCCAGCCTTTCTCTTTGACACCATTTATTAGAATTAGATGCAAATATGATCAACAAAAGAATCACTCCAAGGTATCTATTTTATCCATGGTTAGTCTAAAGTTATAAGTTTTAATGCTTTGTTTGATTTGGTCATGGCATGAGCCACATCAGTGTAAGTGTTCTTCAAGCTCCACACATGTATATACTTTTTTGGTCGACGCATGACTCACTCTCTATTGCGGAAATGGAGGCAAAGTTGTCATTGTCATAAAGGGATTCGATAATGCCCCAAAACCACGTTAGTTGTTGTGAAGACTTACATCCAGTGACTGGGTATAGTTTTAAAACCTTTATCTTTTCTTTCATATTTTTTTCTCTAATATTCCTTTTGCTGACCATCACAACCACTGTAGGGAAACCTTATGCTGGTCACCATCATTTCTACATTTCTTTTTCTTGGTCTCTCTCTATTTCTCTCTGGATCTTACCGTATCTTACCATCAAAACCCTAAGTATTCAAGCACCCACCATCACTCTCCCTTCCAATTCGTTTCCTGTAAAACCCTCCTTACTTTTGTTTTTTATATCTTGAGTCGATTAGCTTGGATCATTTATCCACGTGAGTTTTTATGTCTTTATAAATGTGTGTGATTATGATTGTGAGTCTTAGTGTGAGTTTGTCTATGTGTTAGAGATAAGAGGATAATATGTATGCTTCTTTGAAAGGGTTAAAATCAGTTGATTATTTTTTCCAGTTTCTGTTACTCTGTTAGTGTAAAAAATTGAGGAAACAGAGGATAACAAGCTGCTATCATAAGGCAAATAATACTTCTTGAAAAAGCTCACAACAAAGGTGGAAGGGAAAAGGGTAAACTTTATTGTATTTCCATAATTGTAAAAGAAGAAATTTGTTTGCTGAAAGTTGTATTATCTTGAAGGAGATTGTTTAGTAAATGTTATAATTAATAATAGACCTTCCTATATCTTCATGTTAAAACCAAGAAGTGAAGTGCAATCTTTCACTTACTACATGTATAGTTGAACAAATATGTACTGTTGTGTTTCAAGTATTTATATGTGAACCATAAAATGATTACTTTATTATAATTACTTATCTATTTTGAACTGTATTCCGATTATTTATAAAGATGATTTGTGTAAAAACAAAAGGGTCTATAATTAGAATCATGGTGAAAACAAACAAGTTACTAAAATATGTCTGTTTATAAATAATGTAGATGACTCAAAATTCAAAGTTGAAATTAGTTAATCTTTAATTATACTTGTGGTCAAATTAAAATAATTAAGCTAACAAGCATCAAAATACGCATATAGCCAATGAAATAATCCATATAATTTATATGAAAGAATGCATAATCATAAGTGAGATTTGTAAAAAGAACAATAAATTGATTGAACTAAAGACCAAAAGGAAAAGGTTCATGGTAGTCATGTTGTGTGTTTATTAGAAATATTTTACAGATAATGTAAAAACTAGAACTTATGAAAATTGTGTAAGATGAATATTTCTAAAAAGAAAAAGAAAAAGGATATGTGTTGGAAATGATTAAGAGAAAAAATTATTATTATTTATTAATTTTATTTTCCATGTTTAATAAAAATGATTTAATGAGTCTGAACTCACAACCTAAACTTTAAAAACATGCATTCACGTCATTCATTTCAACTAAACATTGTATTTGTTTTTGTATCTAAGAAATTTTTTATTTTATATTTTTTACTCTTGAAGAATATTTATTAATTTGAGTATCTTCATTTAGTCTTTCATTCTTCAAAAGGAAAATATTCGAATCAAATTTATTTTGTAAACCCTAAACCATAAGGCATAAGAGAAATTAATTTTCCAAAAAAGCAATACAAATGTACTCTTAAATTTAACCAAATATAGAAGTATAAAAATATTTTAAACATACTTAATGGTAAATGAGGTTTGACGGTGCAATTTTTGTTATTTGGAATATGATATATGTTTAAAAAAACTACTCTCATAAATAAAACTATTCGCCAAAATAAATTAGTCACCATAAGGAAAGTAATCGTCACCCAAAAACTATTCATGAAAACGAATTATTTATGGTCACTGCATCACGCGAGTACTAATCGTTGAAACGAAACAATTCACGTAAATGAAATTAATTATCGCTCGCTGCATTGCGCGGGTACACACCTACTTTATATATATATATATATATATATATATATATATATATATATATATATATATATATATATATATATATATATATATATATATATATATATATATATATATGTTCAAATATGGACATCAATTATTGTGTGAACGTGTGACTTCATTATAGTCAATCATTTTTAAAGGGCATTATAGGCATTTTATATTTACTGATTATATGTTTTCTTAAATGCAATAAATTCGATTGATATGGTAAATTGTTGTTTAGATAACGGAAAATAAGTAGTTATTATTAACAACATTACGAGATTAAATGCAGACCTATATTCGATTAAATGCAGCGGTTTAAACTTTGACAATTTGTGTTTTGATTTGATCATAATCTCTAAGAACAGGTGTTCAGCTATCGATAAAGCATCTCATGTTCATTTGATTCCTGGATTCAAGATTGTGAATATGTGTTAATGAAGGTTAGTATGAATGATTAAAATTGTTTTTTTTGTTACGTATTTCTTACGAACATCATAAAGTTTTACGATTATGTTTATCGTGTTTTGATTTGATCTTATTCGACATCTATAAAGTCTGTAAATGTATTTAAAATTTTTGTTCGTGGTTTAGATATTCTTTAAGAATTGGTGTACCCGTATATTATCATCTCTTTCGTTTCATATGAACAAATTATAGATAATATGGATTCATCAACATGCTAGGGAGTATGCGTTATTATATATACTTATTCTTAAAGAATTAAATGAATAGTTTTTTCATATGTTCGTATTCTCTAAGAAGATAAATATAGCTAGTTATACACAAATTCAGATCCAGATAGAAAACATTTATTCTTCTCAAATCAACAGATATTGTTTTTATTAATCTATCATATAATATGTTTATTTTCAATGTAATTTCAATAAAATCATATCTACATGTATAATAGATGAGTGATATCCTTATCAAAATAATTTAAAAGATACAGTTACTTAAAATACGAGATTCTTTGTTCTATATATCTTTTTAAATGATTTTTTGTTATCAATATTTCTTAAGATATCATTTTCTCTGTAAGGTATCGTACAATTGGAATCATGGAGAATGGGAATACAGACGATCATCCTCCAGTCAGCCTCAACGATGTAGATTTCTCCAACACACAAGATCAATTTAATTTTCCAGATCAAGGCACGTCAGAGTCAAACATATATTCCGGTTCTAATCTTAACGAATCAATTGAAGGTAATATTTATACAGTTATAACGCACATGTTCGATAATGTTTAAATTACATGTTATTCATGCTTCATACTTCATCAACAAATTCTTTCAGAATAAAAACATTATCATAGTTATATTTGCTCATATATGTTAATTACATTCTTTTAGAATCACAAGATAAGTATTTTTTTTTTAACTTGAATAGCATATTAATTTAATTTTCTAGATCAAGGCACATTAGAGCCAAACGAATATTCCACTTCTAATCTTAACGAATCAAATGAAGGTAAGATTTTTACAGTTTTAATGCACAATTTCGATAATGTATAAATTACATGTTGTTCATGCTTCATACTTCATCAACACATTCTTTCAGAATGAAAACATATATGTAGTTACATTAGCTCATATATGTTAACTTCATTCTTTTAGAATTACAGCATAAGTTTTCTTTTAACGTGAATATCATATTAATTTATTCAGATACACAGGAATCATTTTTTAGTAATTATTTCGTTTCTCCTGGTGGCACAGCCTACTGGACTCCTAAAACGAGTAAAAAGCCCAAAGTCGATGATGTTTTTGAATCATATAACGCAGCTGTTGAAACGTACAAAAGTTATGCATTTGAAGCGGGTTTTGATATTAGAGAAGGATCCAATAGAAAGAAAAATGGTGGTATTATCACTACTAAATACCTTCTATGCAACAGAGAAGGGAAACCTAATACGGGTAATGTTGATACTGTTAATATTCAGTACAAAAATATTAAAAGAAGAAAAGACTTACATAGGACAGAATACAAAGCGCATATTGTTTTCAAGCTTATTCCTGGTACAGATAAATATGTGGTACATAAATTTGTCGAAAATCATAATCATATGCTAATTAGCATGGCTAACATGCAATTTTCTCGTACCAGTAGGCAATTAGATTTTAGTACAAAAACTTTCCTTTATAACATGACAAAACAAAATGTAACGTCTCAAATTTCGTAATAAATTTTTCGTTTTAAAAACAACTTAAATACAATAAAATAGTTGCCACATAAAACCCTTTAATTTAAAACTTACTATTTAAACATATAAAACGTATTGGAAGACTTAGCCATTAAAATCCTCAGATGCGGCACAGTCGCGCCGTGCTCCAAGCTTAAGCCAGTATTTACCTGAAAAACAGTTAGGGTAAAAGGGTAAGCATAAAGCTTAGTGAATTCCCCCAAAATACCACACGATTCATCACATAAACATCGTCATCGATTTCGTCGGAAAACTTCGTCATCGGCTTTCGTCGGCAAACATCGTCATCGGCTTTTGCCGGCAATCATCGTCATCGGCTTTCGCCGGCAATCATCATCATCGGCTATCAAGCCGGCACTGTCGGCCCATAGTCCGGCAGTCATCGACTTTCGTCGGCAAACTCGTAAAGCACAGATAATCATATTATTACACAAAGTAATAAAGACTATCTACGCATGTAACATCACCCATAGTATAGTGTGAAGACTCACCTGATTCACGACCTTAAGCTTGACAGCACCCCATGCGAGTGCCTTGGGATCCCGACAACACACACTTCCTAACAAGGATAAACCCTACTTAGAACTTCCTAAATCCCGAACAGGATAGTCCTACAAGACCAGCATCCAAAACCCTCAAGTTTGACCAAAAGTCAAACTGGTCAAAAAGTCAACGGTCAAAGTCAACAGTCAAAGTTAGCGTCGCTAACTCCCCTGTTCAGCCCAAAAATCCATAAAGTGCTTAATCCATTCAGTCAAAGGCTATAACTTTCAAGGGTTGTCACAAACAGTCCATTAACTTATAAAAACATGGATTCTATCCACCAATCCTTGCCAAACAAGCTCATGGTGACAAATCTAGATAAAAAATGAATATTAACAAACTTAAGCTTCATCCAACACCATATTAAGACTAGGCTAAGGTTTTTCTCAAGGATTCGAAGCTAAAGGAAGAAGAACTCATCCCTTAGTTCCTAAATCCCACCTCATTCCAAGAAATGGAGCCATCATCGTCTCAAGAAGTTCTTACAAGCATCATAACTCCAATTTCACCCTAAAATACTCAAGGAGACAGAGATTAACACTTACAATGATCCAGAGCACCAAGCAATCAGATCTCCTTGTTCACACAAGCTTTCTTAGCACCTTTGCTTCCTTCTTCTCTTCCAAAAAACCTTCAAAACTTCAAGGAAATGATGCAAGAACATCTATAAAGGCTAGAGAGTGTTTCCTAGGGTTTTATATGGGTTGGAACTGAATAAATACGGACCCCAAATGAGTTATAAACTTAAAAATGGCTTTGAACCACAAAAATGTGATTTTATCCTGCTTAGACGACATTAGTGGCACTAACTTTAAAGTTAGCGTCTCTAATTGCAAGCACATGCAAGGTTACCATCGCGTTCAGTCTGAACACGCAAGTGATCCGAGTTTTCCCCAGATTAGCGTCGCTAACCATAGGTTTAGCGGCGCTAGTTCTATTTTTTCCAATTTTTTGTTTTTTGTTTTCTTATTAAATGTCATCCTCTCGATCCTTGGTTCCGGGCTTTACACTTTGACTCTTTGAAACTCAGAACTTGACTTTTCGGGATTAGGGTCTTACTCAAAATGTTGTTTGCTGTAAATTCCTATAGATTGCTTAGTGGTGTACACGGTGGGTGCTCAACCTGTGGTCGACTTCTTGTTGATTTCAAGAATTATATGAGGGATCTAAATTGTTTCATTGGCAGTAGCGATGCCGAGTTGATTGTTAAGATGATGGAAGATCGGAGTAAATATGCTCCCAATTTCACATTTGAATGTAGGGTTGTGGAGAAACAACTCAATGTGATGTTTTGGGCAGATGAAACTGCCAAGTGCAATTATAAGGAATTTGGAGATGTTTCATTTGATGTGTAACACTAACAGGTGAAATGTTAATTTTTTTTTTGTTGACAACTTTCTATATATCGTTGATAATTTTGTAATCTTCACAGGTATCATATGGTTTTTGTTCCGTTTACCGGAATAGATAACCATAAAAATATCCCACATTTGGTGCTGGATTGCTCAGTAGAGAGGATACAAATTCTTATACATGGTTAGTCACTTCTTTTATCAAAGCTTTTGGCAAACCACCTACTATAGTATTGTCTGATCAAGATCTAGCGATGAAAAAAGCGATTGAACAAGTATTTCCAGAAGCACATCATCGTTTATGTATGTGGCACATAACAACTAAGCTTCCAAACAAGGTAAAATATTAAAATAGTTTAATTAAGTAATTTATAACATAATTATTAGTTTAAATTCCTAGTTTTATTCTTTTTTTATGATGTAGGTATCTGCCCAGGTTTATAACAATCCAGATTTAAAAAACGCTTTAATAGTTTGATATGGAATGCTAAGATCAATGAATCATAATTTGAAGCTGGTTGGGACTTGATTATCAAAGACTTTTAACTTATATGATTATAAGTGGTTCATAGAAATGTATGCTCGTCGTAGGTATTGGATACCTGCATACTTTTCGCATATTCCTATGTCAGGTCTAATGCGAACCATATCACTGTCGGAAAGCCAAAATTGGTCATTTCAAAATAATACACTTGCTAGATGGTATCTCATCAATTTTATGATGACATTCAACGCCACAATGGATTGTCAAAGGCATAATCAAAATGCTTCTGATTTCGGTACTGCAAGCATTTTTCCGAAAAATGTTGTCATATCTTTCCTACGAACCACATGCAGCAAAAATATACACAAGGAAAATTTTTATCAGGTTCAGGAAGAGATTTTTGAATATGAACAAAGTTGTTTGATTAAGAATTTAAACTATGTCGAAAGCGTTGATACATTTATTGTATTGGAGAGGAAGACATCTATTAGCACAAGAAAGAAAGAAAATTTCGAGAATGAAGATTCTGCCGACGAATAGCATTACAACAATCTTTTGAAAGATTCAGAGTTCTAGGTATTTTTTAATATTTCTGTTTTTGTATTCATTGTTTTTAAGTAGCCAATTTATATGTTTTTTAAATATATTTCTATCAATTTTTTTAGGTTACTCATGTAAAAGCTGTAGAGATACTATCATGTAGTTGTATGCATTTTGAACTTATTGGACTATTATGTAGACATGTGTTTTGTGTTATGAAGTACATCCACTATGACACCATACCAGATCGATATATATCGAGGCGTTGGTGTAGAGATTTAATTCCTACAGAAATTTTGAGAAGGCGTTTTAAGAATGCTCAAAGCGATGATCATGTTGACAAGACGACAATTGACATTTTTTCTACGGTTGGTCATTGTGTGTCTGTTCTGAGTAATGATCCTATGAAGCTTCAACAATATTTTGAAGAATAGATCCAATTGAAAAACAAGTATTGTGATAATGTTGCACCTCATGGAAGTTAAGAAGACTGCTGAATATGCGAAGATCCTCGGCGATACAATTCCCTATGAAATACAAATTCAGAATCCCTCCAACATAAAGAACAAAGGTTGTGGTAGTCGTGGCAAAAGACATAGAAGTACAAGTGAAATTTTATCGCAGCAATCTTCGAAGTCGAAGCCAATATGCACCACATGCAAGAAGATGGCTAATCATGACAAGAGGAATTGTCCAGCTAAAAACAAACAAGTTTAGTATAAACAATTTTCATTGTTATCTTTCATTTGTTTCTTGTCTTTCCATTTCTCTTGGATAATTGTTTTATATATTGAATTTACCACTTTATTAGTATAATACATTCTTTTAGAATGTATTAACAAGTATTTTATTAGATTTTATGTTCACCAATTTTCCTAGAATTGTATAAGACGATTATCATATATAACAATTTATTCTTTTGTACTACCCATAATATTCTCTAAGAATATACACTTGTTTTTTTTACAAACATGATCAATGTATTCATAAAAGACTTAACTTTCATTATACCATGAAATACATCAGCTTATACATAAAAGCACCGCATGATTCATACTTTGATTACACTATTATATTATAAGAAAAATCATAGGTTAAATTCTTTCAGAATTACTTCCAACGTAATATACTTTTTATTAACATATCAAGTCGTCTATGATACTCGTTTAGTCTATTTTTATGTAATTTTCCTAAAACACAATAACACATTCCAACACTTAATAAACCAATTAAAACACGAACATATCACAATAAAACATACTTTTTCATAACCTATATTACCATCTACCCATAACAAAGTTTTAACCATGACAACAAACCAAAAGTCTAACATACCTATAGAACTAGAAACATCATCCAAAATGTCAAACATACGCATATACCTTGAAACAACATTCCCAAAACATGACAACTACTAAAATTTCAAATACTTCAAAGTGTTTTTACGAGTCAAGCATTCTTCCTTGGTTTCCTTTTTTTTTTTTGCTTGCTTTGCCTCTTCCAGTTTAATAGGTTTCTACCATACATCCAACTTATCATATGCATCTGCTTCCAACAACACCTTTTCTTTGTGCAAATTTAGATCGGATGTCATCATCCTATACATGTACTTATATCGAAGCCGATTTAATGCATTTCTGTCATTTGGTTGCTTCCCGAGTAGCCTTGATTCCCATTTAATTTCTGCTTCTCCCAAGTAAGTTTCCATGTGTCTCATCAAATAAAGTCCACAGTCAGGACTTTTCTTTTGCACTTGCCAATTAAGCTTCATCACCCTAGGTTCCCTTTTCCACAACACAGCTTGCTTCAGATGTCTTTGTTCCTTCAAGTAAATAGAAAAGAACTTTTGCTGCAAAATAGAATTTAACTAACTTAATTAATTCACTATTTCACTATATGTACTCAAGTAATTCTAAAAGAATTATGTAGAGTTTTCCATACCACAATTTGCGGTATCTTGCCATAGCTACTTTGTGGTTTTCCCTTGAGTTGCAAATGATCAATTATGTAGTAAAACAGTTTCCTCAGATCGAAGCAAAGCAGGTAATAATTATCACGTTCAACAATAGGGTAAAACACCTACAAACAAACCAAAACAATTATAACAATCTGAATTCATTTACTCAATTTAATAAAGTATCGTTTTATAATATACTCACCGGCCCCACGTTTCTGAATTTTGCGTTGATTTCAAAGATTCCAATGTATAAAAGTAGTTGATCGTTTTGTATTAACAACCTCCGACGATTAAGTTCCAACTTCATCTAGTCCATTAGATGCTCATTCTGTATTAACATCGTAATCAATGTACACATAATTATATTTTTAAATACAATATATTATGAATTACACATAGCACCATATTAGTATAAAAAACAGCCTTGTTGGTGATCCTTCAGATTTAAAGTATTCCATCCTATTCAAGAATCCAGCCCAGCAATCTATGATGGAAGAATGTATGAACACGTTTTCCTCAAAATAATGTGCATACCCTTGTGTCAATGTTTCTCCCTCATCAATTTCCCAAATCTCATCACTTGCAATATACATAACTATTTGTTAGTAATAATTTCAAACATGTTACTAATATGTTATAGAAAATTGAAATGGCATTATAATATAAAGCTTACTTGTTATCTCTATCCGATATGAATATTGAATTGCAAAGACTAATTTCCTCCTTTTTCAGCCTTTCTAATATACTAACTACTCGTTTCACAAATGGTGATTTAAAAGGCTGACTAACTTTTACTCTTCTTTTCCCTTTAACATCATCTTCATCAACCTAATCATCATTATCAAGATCAGTCAAAATGTTTTTCCCTTTATCCAAAACCCTGCTTGTGACATTTCTTATACCACTTTCATTCTTCAGATTTGCTTCTATTTTGCCAGATCCACTTACACGATCTTCATAATATCTTTCACTTGTTTTGTCCAATACATCTAAGACTTGTTCCAAAACAGTCGGGTCTTCCAAAAACTGTGTTCCACTATAATATGCACATTCTCCGTGTGCAACAGTCTTTGGAATATCGTATACTTCTCTTTCTGGTATCTGTTCTTCTGCCTGATATTCCCCAACACGTGATCTATCAATAATTTGAACATTTACATTCACATATGATGCCATACCACCACTTGTCACATGTTCTGCAATGTTGCTTTCAATATCCTTATATTTTTCACCTTCATCTCCTCATCATTTTTTCCGATATCATCTCCATCTTCTTCATTTTCTTCTAAATCCTCATCCATTATCCCATCATCTTCATTAAACAACATTTGCTTTTTATTCAGCCATTAGTTTAAGATACCATTATCCGAAAATTTTTCCAATCCATCATTCAAAGCTTTTTCCAAGTTCATCTTTTCGAACACAATCTTGTTATATCCATGTTCCACAACTGCACAATATGCCTGCAGGCTGCAGTTAAAATCAGGAAACTTTCATCATCATCCTATCCTCAAATACAAGTACTAACGTCTCCATGTCCCATTATAGTTACTATAAATCAATATCCTTGCATTTCAATTAACAAGATTTTAACTCAAATTCTTAAAGAATCACAAGCGTTAAATACATAAGAATTCACTTTTTCAATTTGTAGCAATTAATTCTTAAAGAATTATTACACCACAATACACACAATAACTAATTCCGACATAATATTACTTTTCTCTGATGTAGCACAACAATTAATAACCAACTCATTCCTAAATAATTATATCTTATCACTTAATTACAAGGCATTCATAATATTACGTGTTAAGCAACAATCATAATTACTTCTAAATAATTATTATCATTTTTAGTCTAACAAATATTACTATATGCGAATATAAACATGTTAAATTGTTTTTGTACCTCAACATTGCCATACTCTCTCTGAACATGTTGTAGATCCATGTCAGGTGTTGGAAGTCTCACCATCTACAACACTTCTTTGTTCAATATCTCCCATCCCTAGCCTGTTTTGGTTGATTTCTTCAACTTCTATTTCTTCCAAATGACTAGTCCTTACATACCTTATGAATGGCCTGCCCTTTTTCAAATCGTTCACCGGAACCTTCACGCTATACACATATGTTAGCTGCAATGAAATCTAGAAATTGTTAATTCTTTACACTTTTATAACTACATATACGTATAAATTTTTTTTATAATTTCAACAACGTACTAACCAACAAAAGTGTTATTGGGCCTGTGTAATAGCAAGTTCTGTCATCCCTCTTCCAATGATATTTTCTTGTTTCCAAACAATCTATCATGTACTAACACCAGTCAATACACGATACATCCACTAATGGTGTTAACTTTTCAACAACTTTTACTTCAGATGTTCCCATAAGTTTTGATTCCACAAACGTATTGATGAAAAGTACAAGGAAATTCAGTTTGAACATGATATCATCATCCTTTGAGTCCTTGATTAACTTATAATATGCTTTCACACTGAATATCTTTCTTGGAAACTGGGCTTTCCATTGTTTTAGGACCGGGTCGTCATACGCACAAGATTCCAATTCTGTTATGTTCTCACCACCCATCGGTAAGCCCATTATATCGTGCACAAGCTCTTCGCTAATCATTATCCATTCTTTATTAACCTTTAGCCTATTCCATGTAGGATCATAATTTTCAAGTAACAAGTAATTCAATCTCCCCGGAATATTATCAATATCCATTCCTAACAACGACCCGAAGCACATTCTTTTCACCGCTTCTTTCTATCTCTCTGACAATGTCTTAAGCGTTAAACTAATTTTCCCAGGTGTCATTCGTGAGTTAAGTCTCCTCAACCCGGGTGGATATGCTTTACTATCTTCATTCTTATATTCATTTTCATTTCCTTTTAGTTTTTTTGAAGGTTTTGAACTGCTTCCAATTTCAATCACCTTCTTCTGACCTTTAACTTTTCCCAATTTAGGTCTCTTAACTTGTGGATTGGCTTCATTTCCCTTAGCTGATTTATCTTTTCTCAAACTTTTGTTGCTATATTTTTCTGCCCCTTTTCTCTTTTTTGTTTTTAATTTCTCTATAACTTTCATCTTCCCTTTTTTAGCTCCAGAAGTTTCTGGTACACTTTTTCCTTTATTTACCCTTTCGTCTACCACTTTTTCAACTTGAATAGAAGCGGCAACAATAAATACTATTGTTAGCAATTAGTCACGATACAACTCCATACATATAACGTATTCTTTAACAATTTCACTAAACATGTACACTACATTATGATGTTCACTAAACCATTTACCTTGGTTTTTAGTTACTTATTGTTGACCACCTACTGTCATTCCTTTTGGTTGGTCTTGTGCTAATCTACTGGCTGTATTCTTTATAACTACAAAATCATATTTTAATGTTTATTAACTAACCAATATACACGTTACACTCATACTTTAAACCAACAATACAAGTTCAACTTACATTTTGTTTTACTTCCTTCAGATCCATCCTTATTTTTTGATATCTGACATTCATCCGCAACTCCTTCTTTGGTTCCTGATGTATTCACACCTGTCAAAACACATACAAACACCTTGTCTTTTAAACATTCTTCAGGAATGTCACTTAAATTTTATTCTAAATTACTATTCCGCCAACATTCTACAATAATATTCTTACATATTTCTCATTTAACCACATTATCAATTAGGCACTTCAATATTCTTGAAGAATTCACTATAACCACATTTTAAATAGATGACAAGTATTTCAACATTTAAACAGATGATGTTCTTTCATACATTCTTCAAGAATTTAGTAAATCCAATTAATTTTAACCTCAAATCTGTTTGTACGGTGTAGTTTTACACAATACAAATCATTAATACTTTAAACAACATTCTTGAAGAATTTACTATAACCACATTTTAACCACAAATCTATAATGATTTAAATTCATCAATATTCTTGAAGAATTTACTGTAACCACATTTTAAACATATGACAAGTATTCACAACATTTAAACATATGCCGTTC
Organism: Cichorium intybus; assembly: GCA_023525715.1. Lineage (NCBI taxonomy): Eukaryota > Viridiplantae > Streptophyta > Magnoliopsida > Asterales > Asteraceae > Cichorium > Cichorium intybus. The sequence continues at coordinate 51,858,889 of CM042015.1, forward strand.
TTTCATACATTCTTCAAGAATTTAGTACATCCAATTAATTTTAACCACAAATATGTTTGTACGGTGTAATTTTACACTGTACAAATCATTAATAATTTCTATCACATTTTATCGACTATTCTAAAAGAACATATTCATATTAAATCATTATAGATGTATTTTCATGTTATATTCTTACAGAATCAACGCATGTAGAAACCTTTTTGCTTAGTTTTTTGCACAAAAACCTCATTTTTTTAACATCAACCAACATATCAAAACTCGTTTACCCTTTATACTAGTTTCAAGGTATGACCAGAAGCCTAATTTTTTGAAACTACCATATTTGTTAATCCCGAATTCGTAAAAACACCTAAAACAAAACCCTAATTTTTGGAAACTCGAACAACACAAATACCCCTAATTAACAAAGTTTCAAACCTGGTGGAGGAGATACAAAATCGTCGTCGTCCACTGATACTGTGCATTGGATGTGTTCTTGAATTTCCACTTGAAATTCTCACGCAATCTCGAACTTGAACGACTACGTTCCATTCTTCAATAACAATTCCTTATATTTTTCCGAAATCACCTTCAAGAATTTTGTTATCACATCTGATTCAATCCTTCGATAATAAAGGTGATTTTGGGAGAACGATTATTTCTGATTTGATAATAATGGTGATTTTGGGAGAACGGTGAATTCGGGATAATATTCTTTTTACCCGGCTTGATTTGATAATCCCCTTAATTTCGTACTTACCATATTTTCTTGATACACAAAATCTCTGATTGGCCCTTTAAATTCTTTTTACCCGGCTACCTTGTTTTAAATTAACATTTATTTATAATTTTGCCATTAGAATCTTAACCTTTAATATCAATGATCCAATGGTCTTAATTGTGTCACACACTCTCACACTATATTTGTGTTCCATATTTGATACTAATTATATATATATATATATATATATATATATATATATATATATATATATATATATATATATATATATATATATATATATATGTATATATATATATATATATATATGTATATATATATATATATATATATATATATATATATATATATACATATATATATATATATATATATATATATATATATATATATATATATATATATATATATATATATATATATATATATATATATATATATATAGAAAGGTTCAATATATAACCAAATTAAATCACCTAACCATAGAACCATCCTTATAACCTTTGGATCATTATATCAATGAATTATATTAAAAGGGATGCATTAAGAAATTATGCACTTAATGTAGGGAATCATAACCAGGCAAGGGCGTATTGGGTTTTTTTATCCATCCCTAAAATATAAGAGCGTCAAATGTTGCATGATTTTTTGAAACATATGTTCATCTATGAACATGTGTTCATCTATGAACATTTGTTTATCTATGAACATATGTTCATTTATAGAGAATGAGTATGTTTATTGATGAACATTTGTTCATTTATGAACACATGTTCATTTATGAACATTTGTTCATTTACAGGGAATGAATATACAGATAAGGAGATGAATGCATATTCATTGATAAACATTTATTCATTTATGAACATATGTCCATTTACAAAGAAATAATATACAGAGAAGGAGATGAACGTTTGTTTATTCATTGATGAACATTTGTTCATTGATGAACATTTGTTCATTGATGAACATTTGTTCATTTACTGGACGTATTTATTGGAGGTTTTATTTCTAGTATTTCTATTTTACCATCATACCCTTAATGAAGGAATCTAATCAAACGGTTAAGATCGTGGTTCTATGGTTAGGTGATATAATTTGGTTTTATGTTGAACATATATATATATATATATATATATATATATATATATATATATATATATATATATATATATATATATATATATATATATATATATATATATATATATATATATAGGGCTAGGTTATAATAAGAATGGCAATTATTGTGTTACCCTGTAACCAAATCCTGACCATCAGATTTCATTCTTGTAACAATGAAAAAAACACATTCTTGACAGAATAAGTTTTTGACAGAATGAGTTCTTACCATTCTTAAAAGAATGAACTAAATTTTGTACATTCTGAAAAGAATGTGTTTTAAATGAGTGGTCCAGATTGAGTTTCAAGGTTACACAATACTTGTATGGATATATTTGATCCTAGCCCTATATATATATATATATATATATATATATATATATATATATATATATATATATATATATATATATATATATATATATATATATATATATATATATATATATTGTTGCATGTTGAATCTTTCGAAAATCCATAAAACTCTATCACTTTTCTATGTTAGCGTTTCTTACAGGTGGGAATCCCTGGCGTTTGCTTAAGAATTATTGATAAGAACTTAACTGAGATACCTTGCCAAGAATGCATGAAAGTTGTATCATACAATTTGTTTTCCTAGTTTTGGGCACACATCAAGCATGTTGAATTCACAGTTGAACGACTTTCAGCCAGAAACACAGACAAATTCCTTGACTCCAACCCAGCCTCAACCGTGTGACTAATAAACAACTCCACACATATTTTATTTATACAAGTTTAGCTACATTTTAATTCTATTCACATATCTGACGAGATCAATATCATAATGACAAGTTTGTTTAAAGAGGAGCAAGCTTGTGAATCATCTATACATGCGTCCACGAGCAACCAATCAAAATTTGATCAAGAAACAGGTTCTTCAAATACACTGGAAAGAGACCAAAGCGAAGTCATAGGTAGAAGTCCCACTTTTTTATGCTTTCAACTCCAAATGGATAAAACCCTGGTTAGAATGGTAAGAAACTGTGTATAAAGATGCGTGGAAAGTTATTACTTAAAGACTTGTTATATTGTTTCACTTGTGATATCTTTGTTGTAGGTTGTAGCAGAAGCGTTGGGAAGTTTTATTGTTATGTTCAGCATAGGTGGGATAATAAAAAGCACAGAACTGATGAGAGGCGTAGGTCTACTAGAGTATGCAGTCACAGCGGCATTAGCTGTGGTCATGGTGGTTTTTTCTATTGGACACATTTCTGGTGCTCATGTAAACCCTGCAGTGACCATAGCGTTTGCTACTGTAGGTCCATTTCCGTGGAGAAGGGTGCGTATTATATAATAATTCTAAACACCAAATGAGCTTTTGTAAATCCTAACCTATATATTTAGTGGTTCTTTTTGTATGGAAAAAGGTCCCGTTGTATATATTGGCCCAAGTAGCAGGTTGTGCTATGGCAACGTATGCGGGAGTGTTGGTGTACGGCATGAAACCCGAGGTGATGACGACTAGACCACTTGTGGGATATAATGCAGCATTTTGGGCAGAGTTCCTGGCATCCTTCTTCGTGTTGTTTCTTACTGCTTCGTTGGTTCATGCACCACCATCTGTATGTATATATACCCTCTCTCGTCTCTTCTAGATATATATGCTATAATATTATCGAAATGGAGATAACTTTCCAAAAGAAACCAGTTTTAAAAAGGGTTAAATACAAAGAAATGAGAACATACTTTCATTGATTTGTTGATTATATCTAACTTACTTCAATTTTTCCTGTTACAACATTTCACTTCTAAAAATGCTGATACTTCCCTTTTATAAATTTCATCTAAATAGAAAACATATTTGATTACTAGAACCGAATAGAACTTTCTATGTATAACGTATTAGTAAAAGATACAAACTGTATATACGGTTGTATGTTATGATTACCACACTATCATCACCAAAACTTCTGCCATATTTGTGTCATCTCACATACCCAATGGAAACAACACCCCAAATGATCACAACCACACTTCTCATAGGAAATGATTCACTTTTGAATAAAAATTATATTAATTGTATAAATAATAACAAGATTAATATAAATCGAAAATTGAGTTTATTTATAAAATAAAAAACGAGATTAATCAAAATCGTACATGGTGTTCAATATAGGTGACTATATAAAAATATTGATATCATTGTTGGAGCTGACAACATCAAATAATGCATGTCATATCCATAGATCATATATGACGTTACTGATTGTAGCATTATTGGCGGGTGTGGATGATCTACTCGCATGTATTGACCGCATCATGCATTAAAACAATTTGCCCACTCCTAATACCTAAAATTAATGCTTCCTAGCATTCCAAGAAAGACATGCTTCTTTTCCCGCAAGATATACAATTCTTGAATCTCATTGAACAAAAGTTTACTCAAATATTATCCGTCAGTAAACCTTAATAACACCTTTAGCAAACACATAAACATTTTGCTGAATGCTCTACCCACAAATCATCAAATACTTATCCAATGAGTTGAGTGCGGTGTTGTATGCTTGCATTTGTGAATATTTATAGTGGCGTAAAACTTTTTTTTCCCTTTCTCATCCTATATGAATTGGAAAAATGGGATCACGCTTTACAAATCATCAACTATGCATACACCTAGTGACATGGGAGATAATTGTGTGCCACTTCATGATCTTTGAGTAAAGCTTGCTTTCCCTTGTACGTGAACTTTCAGCTTTATCAACCAATATTTCGCTTGTTTCTTTTATCATTGTTGTTACATACATTGTTGAATAAATTGTCTAAGCATTTGATGAAGAAGATGAAGAAAATGATAACATATTTTGTGTGAAATTATAAAGTGAATGAATTAAAATGATAACACATTTGGCTTATTTACCAAAACAACCCCTTCCTCTCCCATCCCCCAACTTGATGGGCCTTGCAACAGGTTCAATGTGAGATATCCATAGAGTTCCTCTTTTTTGTTACACATTGATATTATATGTAAAAGTATAAATATTTGTTATTATGAGTACAAATGTGTAAATACATTGAAATTACGAATAAATTAAACTATATTGCCTATATTTATAGAAATTGTAAAATGCACTATTATTTGTTGTACTTGCTCAACGAAACAAATTTGAAACTGCAATATTGTAATTATGCGTATTTATAATAATACAATGCATTGGTATGATAACAAAATATGTATATAATTGATGTTTTTTATTTTGATATTATTTCAGGTAACACAGTTTTCCGGATTTATTGTAGCAGTTGGCATTGCACTTGGGGTCCTAATCACTGCGTAATTCCATACTCGCATACTGAGTTTAAATTTATTTGACGTTATTAAACTTTTCATACGTAACTCTAGTTTACATAAAAAAAACTTTATCAGGTTCAAGTATATAAATGCAAAGACTGAAGCCTTGGACTTATTTGGCCAAAGTCAAATATCCAAGGTTACCAAAAACACTTGGTTCGCCAAAGTCAAAAGTCACGTTAATCTTATAATCCTAGTCATTTGACATTTATATTAATTTGAATGTATTTCCTATATAATAATGCTTTAGATCACGAAACTGATAAGATATCTATATGTGTTCATGATGAATAGGCCAATTTCTGGAGGATCGATGAACCCGGCAAGGTCTTTGGGTCCAGCTCTTGTGTCATTTAACTTCCATGGATTGTGGATATATCTAACAGCCCCAGTACTTGGGGCTGTTGCGGGTGCTTTCATGCTTCGTATGTTGAAGCCTTGTACCTCTTCGACTTCCTCTCCTTCTTCTTCTTCCTCCTCTCGACGATCTCAATTCCTTCAAATTCATTAATTGTAATAAAATGTTTATTTATACTTCATAGTTGATATCATGTTATCTCGTTTTTATAATGAATAGGTTGGTAGAAATTTTGTTATATACACAATTATGTTTTTGTTCATTCCATATTCTTGTTACACAAATTCTAACGGTGCGTTAATTTGGACATTTTGACCAGTAATGAAAGTTAAAGGATTCACATGATTGTTTCTTACATAGATGAGTTTACATTTCTCCATTTCAGGTAAACGTGAGTGAGTAACAATATAATCTTCAAATATGTGGCATATAATTAAGTAACTTACGAAACAAATTACAGAAAATACTGCATTATACTCTCTTCTCCGATGACAATTTATTTTATTGTTGACCTATAATGACAACATCTATTTATATTTGATTAAATTATAAAAGTAGTCCCTTTAGTTTTAAAATAATTACGTAAATGGTCCATGTGATCGTATGCTTGTTTAAGTTTTTTCTAACCACATATCCCTTATATTTGTTTGATTGTTACTAATTGATTGTCATGGAGAAGGTTGGCTATTTACTGAACCACTCTTATTTATTTATTTTAAATATTTCTTTTTATTTTTCAAAATTATATTGAACGAGCGGAAGGGAGCCGCGCGTTGCTGCGGTTAAGAAAGTCAACAAATTAAAACTACAGGGATCAAAACTGTAATAATGTTAAACTGGGAAACAAAACTATAGGGACCAAAATTGTAATTAATACGGACTAAAACTATAATTATACAAATTAAAACTACAGGGGTAAAAATTGTAATAAAACTAAAGTGATACTGTTCATCAAGGCAACAATTGTATATATATATATATAATGTGGTCTCCACCCGCTTTTCTTCATTTTGGAGTCCGCAGCCATCAACCCCTTGAAAATTAGCAAACACATACACACACATTAAAAAGAAACAAACAAAAACACACACATACACACCTCACACATACATATGCTTTTAATTAATAATTGTTACTAATAGTTGTTATACTTTAATTTTAAAAAATAGAATCATTGGCATATACCAAACGACAATGCCAAAAAACAACTCTTTCGGTATGTAACCAGTCATGGAGAAAATACCAGTCGACGCTGGTTATGTTAATGCACGAGGGTGTTACTGCATCAAAAAAGTACCCGTTCTTGACAAAACAAATATGGGAAGAATTTGTTAAGCTAAAATTTACTGAAAAGTTTCATGTTGGTTGGACTTTACTCCTTATTGATGTTTTTTATGCTATAATTTCTAATTGTGTTTATTTGTAAAGGAAATAAGTAACAAAGCAACAGAGACTGTGAACAAGAACAAAAATCCAGCCCACTTAGGCCTATGGGAGTATCGTGGGAACCAACATAGGTGGGATAAAGATATCGAGTTAGGTGTGACCATAAAAGGACATTACATATCAGACGAGCAGGCTAGAGATTATATATTTGCTAGGACAAAACGCACTATCTCAGGGGAATATATTGTAGCGCCCAAGAGTGAGGCATTAGCGAAAGAGTTTGTGAGTATATTTTTTTAATTTATCATCTGCAGATGATGTTGTTTGATTAGCACGTGTTAATACAATCACATGGTTTGCATTTACAGATAGAGAAGGATAAAGATGGAGTTGATTTGATGATAGAGGTTTTAGGACCAGAGCACCCTGGTCGCACGAGGGCGGTAGGGTACAATGTTACTTAGAAAGAATGGAGAAAAACCAGAGAAACAGGAAACAACACGAGTTACCAGATATTGAAGATTTGGTGAAAAAGTTAGAGGATAAATTGTTTCAAAGATTGTATGACAAAATATATGCAAAGCTGATGGCTGATATAGTGTCCATTATGATGGCTAAAGGGATGGACGCCGAAAAGGACGTCGTCGACTCCATGGTGGGTAGTAGGGTGAATCCTACTATGATGCCACAAGACGATGCGGGTAAGAACGAAGAGATAGAAGTCAGGAGCCCGAACATAAAGAAAATCGGTGTTGTATCGCCAATATTGGGTGAATTAGATAATATAGATGTATATAATTTTTTATTCGTATAAACTCCGTACAAACATACATAAACACACTAATTAAGAACATGTTATATATATATATATATATATATATATATATATATATATATATATATATATATATATATATATATATATATATATATATATATATATATATATATATATATATATATATATATATATATATATATATATATATATATATATATACACATATGTATATATATATATATATATATATATATATATATATATATAAATATGTATATATATATATATATATATATATATATATATATATATATATATATATATATATATATATATATATATATATATATATATATATGTATATGTATATGTATATGTATATGTATATGTATATATATATATATATATATATATATATATATATATATATATATATATATATATATATATACATATATATATATATATATACATATATATATATACATATATATGATGAAAGCTATTGCAACAGATTTCGAGAGATAAAACATGGGAGCAAAAGTTGAAAGCTATTGCAACAGATTTCGACGATGAAAATGATGGAATGGAGAGGGAGAATTGTCTTGAAGCGAGAAAAATTATAAGCCCTCAATTGGAGATCAAGCATTTCAGAGAGAAAAGAATGACAAGGAGCCAGACGAAACAATTACTCAGTAAAGAAGTGATGCGCTTTCGTGATGCTAAAAACAGTTGTAAAGACGAAGATTCTTTGGTGAGTACGGGAATTTCTCAGAGGATGGATGAAGTTGGAGATCTTTGTGGGTTCAAAAGAGGTAAAGGAAAAGGGAAGAACAGGAAGAATCAAGAAACAGGAGCTAAAAGAGGTAACTTATGAATTTCTTATCTCTTAATGTTAATGGGTTGGGAAAAGAGGACGTGAAGGTTAAATGGATCAGAAACCTTATCTTAAATCACAGAATTTGCTTTGTGGGTATTCAAGAAACTAAAAGGAAATTCATAAATGATATGTTGATTAGAAGTATATGGGGAAGTTCGGATTTTGACTATGTGTTTAAAGAGAGTAACGGACAGGGAGGGGGTCTGGTTAGTATATGGAACAGCAATCTTTTTGTGAAAATTCAAACAATTGTAAAGGAAGACTGCTTAGTCATTAAGGGGAAGTGGGTGGAACCTAATGAGGATGTTATGTTTATAAACGTCTATGGAAGTCAAGATCCTAGAAAAAGAGAGACCCTGTGGGAGTTCTTAAGCGATATTTTGGTGAATTGGAATGGCAATACGGTTATATTTGGGGACTTTAATGATGTTAGGGAAGAGAAGGAGCGAAGAGGGTCGATGCTAAACAGGAAAGCGACAGAGAGGTTTAATGATTTCATAACAAAAAACAATTTGATCGATGTTAAAATGGGCGGGTCAAACTTCACATGGGTGAAAGGGGGTGGATCAAAGCTTTCAAAATTAGATAGATTCTTAGTTTGCGAAAATTTTGGAAATAAATGGCCTAACTTCGAAGTTGAGTGTGATACGCGGTTATATTCAGATCATAAACCACTGATCTTTAAACAAAGGAAAAGGTGTTACGGAAATGTCCCTTTTAAATTTTTTAACTCGTGGTTAAAAGATCACGAGGTGGAAAGGATAGTTGTGGACACTTGGAAAAATTTCTCGTTGGAGGGACAACACAATAAAATGTTCATTATAATGCAGAAACTGAAAGAGATTAAACAAAAGATCAAGGCGTGGTCGATTAAAAAGAGAGAAAATGAAGAAAAAGATATGAGGGGTTGGTTAAATAGAATGAAGGAGGTTGACAGGAAAATAGAAGAGGGGCAAAACAGTCAATCCTTGATGGAGGAGAGAATGGAAATCATGAAAAAGATGTGTCAAAAACAGAAAGAAGATCTTGAAAATATAGCTCAAAAAAACAAAAATCGGTGGTGTCTTGAAGGGGATGAAAATTCGGCCCTATACCATAAGACTATCAACAAGAAAAAACATGTAAATAACATAAAGGGGATTCAAATTGAGGGAATGTGGGAAACAGATCCGAAAAAAGTGAAAGAGCACTTCAAGTTGCATTTTGAAAACATATTTAAAGTGGACCCGGAAAGCAATTGGAGACAAGAATTGGGGGATACTACGCAAATTTCTGAGGAGGACAGAAATAATATGGAAAGGGATTTCGATGAAACTGAGTTAAAGAAAGCCGTTTGGAGTTGTGGCAGTAATAAGTCGCCGGGCCCTGACGGATTCACGATTGAATTTTTTAAGAAGTTTTGGGAGATAGTCAAAACGGATTTGTTAGAAGCCTTCAATAAATTTGCTAAGCACCCCAAAATTCCCAAAGGGGTGAACTCGGCTTTTATAACCTTGATTCCAAAGGTCAAAAATCCTTTAACGGTGAAAGATTATAGGCCGATTAGTCTCATTTCTTGCATTTATAAATTGTTAGCAAAATTGCTAGCAAATAGATTGAAAATTGTCCTTCCTAAGATTATAGGAAAGGCTCAATCAGCGTTTGTTAAAGATAGACAGATTTTAGATGGCCCGATGATTGTAAACGAAGTGATTGATTGGGCAAAAGCGAAAAAAAAATCAATGATTATGTTCAAAACTGATATTGCCAAGGCATATGATTCGGTATCTTGGGAGTATCTTGATTCAATGTTGATGCAAAAGGGGTTTGGTGTGAAGTGGAGAAAATGGGTGCTTGAATGTTTGAAGTCAGGCTCTTCCTCGGTGCTGGTAAACGCTAGTCCCTCGGCTGAATTCTCTCTCTCTCGAGGTCTTAGGCAAGGGGACCCACTGTCCCCATTTCTTTTTACTCTAGTGATGGAGGGGCTTAACCAAGCTATCAAAAGAGCGGTAGAAAATGGAGGTTTCAAAGGAGTCGAAGTGGGCTCAGAAAAAGTTTTACTAACCCATCTTTTTTTTGCAGACGACGCGATTTATTTTGGGGAGTGGTCGGTTGATAATATATTGAATCTAATGCGAATTTTGTATTGTTTTCAGCGATCAGCAGGTTTGAAAGTAAATTTTGACAAAAGTGCGATAATTGGCATAGGAACAAATCAGATTTCGATACACGCGCTAGCAATGATCTTGGGTTGTAAGGTGGAAATGCTCCCGATTACGTTTCTTGGCATGCCTATAGGAACTAATATGGGGGTCGGCAAACCGTGGATTCAATTGGAGAACAGATTCAAAAAGAAGCTAAGTGGATGGAAAGTAAAAACACTCTCCATTGGCGGAAGATTCACAGTAGCTCGTAATGTGTTGGGCACTTTGGGGAATTACTTGTTTTCTCTCTTCAAAGTGCCTAAAAGGGTATTGAAAAATCTTGAAGGGATGCGAAGAAGGTTTTTTTGGGGAGAAAATGAAGTGGAAAAAAAGATCCCTTGGGTTAATTGGAAAGAGGTGATAAAAGAGAAAAAAGAAGGGGGGTTGGGTATGGGTGCTCTTGAAGATCTTAACAAGGCTATGCTAGCTAAATGGAGTTGGAGATACAAGAAAGAAAAGGAAGCACTGTGGAACCGGGTCATTAGAAGCATTCATGGCGATAATGCAGGTGACAAGGAATCTAGTGCCATAAAGACGGGTCATACATGGAAGAGGATTTTGAAAACATGGAAGTCCTTAGATGAGTGGAAGATGGATCCAAGAAAATTAATAAGAAAAACGGTGGGCAATGGTAATGAGACCTCTTTTTGGAATGAATGGTGGATTGGAGAAGATTTATTAGCAAAAACTTATCCCAGAGTCTTTCTTAAAGATACTGACAAAAACTGCATGGTGTCTGACAGAATCGGGAATGGAGAAAGAGGATGGGAGTGGAGTGAAACGGTGAGAAACGGAAGAACTAAGGCAGATCTGGATTTGTTAAAATCAGGTGTGGGAAGAATTGTTTTGTCGGATAAACAGGACAAATGGATCTGTATTGGAGGTCCGAAGGAGGAGTTCGCTGTAAACTGGTTTCGGAAAGAATTGGTAAAAAGGAGAATGGGTCAAACCATAAGGGGCTGTGTTTGGAACAAATGGGCCCCAATAAAGATCAATATCCTTATTTGGAGATGTCTGAAAAAGAGAATCGCGGTAAAAGAAGTGTTGCGCGAAATGGGAATCATTCCAAATTCAACATCGTCCCTATGTGAGGTGTGCAAAGGTAGTGCTGAGTCGATAACCCATATTTTTATTGATTGTCCCTGTGCTGCCCAGGTTTGGAGTAGGGTCAAAGCGTGGTGGAGGCTTAATCGGTTTTGTGGGGATAGTTTGGACTCTTTGTTTGAGTGGCTGCGGGCTGGAGCTCAATCTCGAATCCAGGAAAAAGTCTTGGAGTTGGTCGGTTTTGCTACAATCCACTTTTTGTGGAAAAATAGAAACAAGTGTCTTTTTGAGAAAAATTTAAATCCGGCGGACGGTTTGTTTGGGCGAATTCAAAATGAAGTATTTACTTGGATTTTTAATAGAGCAAAGGAAGTGGTGTTAGATAGAGACAAATGGTTTTTTATGCCTAGTTTAGCGGTTGTCGAAATGTAATTTTTTAGGGTGTTTGTTTGTTCGGTTGGTTTTTTGGGTGCCTTAGTGTCTTGCTAAGGTTTGGCCCCTGGTTATAAAATTGTTGCTTTGTCAAAAAAAAAATATATATATACATATATATATATATATATATACATATACATATATATATATATATATATATATATATATATATATATATATATATATATATATATATATATATATATATATGCATATATATATATATATATATATATATATATATATATATATATATATGCATATATATATATATATATATATATATATATATATATATATATATATATATATATATATATATATATATATATATGTATATATATATATGTATATATATATATATATATATATGTATATATATATATATATATATATATATATATATATATATATATATATATATATATACATATACATATACATATACATATACATATACATATACATATACATATATATATATATATATATATATATATATATATATATATATATATATATATATATTGAAGGGTTTTCTAGAAAAGAATGAACAAATAATCTCTTATGGTTCACATGCAACCCTAGAAATATCTATGTTTTCTTCTATGAAGATAATAAACTAAAACCTAAAGGCCAACAATAATTTCTAAAGTTTAAAACAAGAATTACCAACCTTTGAATCTTGTTCTTGAAGCTAGCAGCCCAAGTGTCCTGCCTCAAATGCAAGTCACACCCAAAACAATGGAGAAGACAGTCCAGCAGAGTAGTCTTAGTCAAAAGTGGCGCAGGTTTTAGGGTGGCCAGGTGCCTCCTTTTATAGCCTCCAACGGTTACAGCTGAAACCCTAAGGAGCCTCCAAATGGGCAAGCCTGCTGACTAAATGGACCAAGCCCTTTCTAAACCCTAATAAGGTTTCGCCAACCATGGAGAATCTTTCCATGGTGGCGCCACTTTTGGTCCGTGTCCACTGGCCAGTTATTTATTCAACTATTGAATAAATACAAACCAGTCTCTGCACTTTTAATTAATTAATTTAATCACTGAATTAAATCCAATTAATTCTAGATTAAATCTTAATTAATTATTATGGTTTCTAATTAATATATTAACACTTAAATATATTAATAAACCATTTAATTAATTCTATTGATTTATTAAACAATTAATAAATCAACCTTTTACTCTACTGAACTCTATCCTAACCTCCAGCTATGAGGGCAACCCAAATGGACTTTGCTTCAATTAACAAGATAAATATAAATATAAAGTCATGGCTTAGACACCTAATCCAACAGTCTCCCACTTGGATAAGTCTATGACTTTAATTTATCTTCTGATTAATTAACAACTTGCAGCTTCCAAGAAACTGCTGCCGAACTCTGACCCAGTCAGTTCTGTCCATAGATAAGTGATCATATGATCCTTCGTCCAACAATATATTTTCAGACACGAGACATGGATTGAGATCAATCTCTGTCCGATACTCTGTTTCCCGATTTCCGATTCTGCTTATGACTTTCGGACTTCTAATTGAACACATCAATTTAGTCCAGGCTGGCCAGCACTTTAGTCAACTTCAAAATAATCGAGCGGCCTACAGATATCTGTTTCCTACCAGGGTCACGGAACGAATAATCTTCGACTCATACGATTGTGTCTTTTACTTATCAAATCGTACACAACAATGCGTTCTGTAACATCGAGTTACCGATGCGTTTCGCATTATCAATGCACAACCGACTCGTAAGTTTCAACTCATATGTCTCCGCTTCAAGATCATACGATATTATCGTCTCAATATTGCTCGTGATGTAATCCATGAAGCAATCTATTGAGCGCGGGTTTATCCAATACTCAAATCTCTATTTCTAAGTACTCATGAACGTTGTAGCAGTCTTACTGCAATGTCTAACTCCTTAGACAATCTACAAACCAATTCACGACAGTCTTCGTTCATACTTACTCCCGAAAAGTATGAGCGACTGTGGACCTTTTGAATAATCAAATTATTCGAGAAGTGAAACATGTAAAATTGAAACATAAAATCTGACCGGTGGCTACTCTTGCCTAATTACCAAGTCTTCACGAGGTAATCACCAAGTCGGATTTTACATAAAACTATTATCGGTTTCTAGATTCCTTTTAAACTATTTAATTTGTGTTATGTATCTATGTCTACTTGACCTTTCACTCTTTCTATGTATTCAAATGTTATACATTTATTCACTTTATCCGATCGGATATCCTTCCGATGATATTTCAATTTTGGTCATACCGTCATTCTCACTAACAACTCCATTCTATGTACTATGACTTTCCATGGTTCTCGAGATCTTTAGTCCACATGACTGCACCCTAAGAATATTTCGAGGTGTTACGATGTGCCGGTGAGCCACACGCGCTCCATCGGAATGCCAACGAAATTCTTTAACCATTAAGTCCTTATTTTAAAACTTTTTTCAAATTGTTATCAACATTCACCCCTAATCATTTTCCAATGATTTCTCACGTATGTACAAAATCCATTAAGTATTCCCAGCCAGGTCATATCCTGAATCTGACTCACTATGCTTTAAGCATTAAGTCATCAAGACATGTTCATGACACTTCTGATCGATCCAAGAAACTTGTTGGATTCGATCTAGTCTTATTCCAAACTCTTTTGGAATCCTAGGATTAGTTGCAATCCTTGTGTCACAACTTTCAATAACTATTTCCTTTCGGAGACTCTTTTCCATGCATCTTGAATCTTATCAAGATCATGCTTACTATGGCCAGGTCTATACTGATGACCACATCTATCTGATAGATGTCTATGGATTATGCGAGTATGCGGCACCTTCTTTATATGCCAAATCATTACACTTTGTAATGACAGGAAATTCTTTTCCTGAGCTATGCATCTTGAGTCTCATCAAGATAATTTTGGCAGAGTTTTGATCTATCTCATAGATGTTTACAACCACCTGAGTATGTCGTATCTCTATTAGGCCTTTCATAGCGATCCGTCTCTTAACACCAAGTAATTACACTTTGTAATGAAAAGAGACGTTTCCTAGAAACATTATATAACACTGACAACGCCTAGTGAGATTAAGTATTTTAGACGTTGTTGAGCCCTGTTCTTGATAAAATTATATCAAATATGTCTAGGTATTCTCACTTTTTGTGCCAGGACTTGTTGGAGAAAAAGAATGGAAACAGGGACTAAAAGCGTGCAAAAGGAAGAAGTTGGAAAAGAATGAAAAATCAAGGAAGCTTGTACGCGCGCCGCGGATATCTCATCTGCGCGTCACGGGCTTAAGGCGGTGGAACACATTCAAATACCGAAGAAACGGGAAAAGATTAGTACGCGCGCCGCGGATTTCATTTCTGCGCGGCGCGGCTGCGGGAAATTTGCAAGTATAAATAGATGCATTTCCAGCCGAAAACCCTAGCAAAGACCGGGTGTAAAATCGACCTTGAAGCTCTTTGACTCCAAGATTTCGTTCCAGAAGACTCTCATTTGGTATTGGTTAGTTTTAGATTTTATTTGTAATTAATTAGTTTGGATTAAGCTTGGTTTTGTATATTTGGGTGTGACAACCATTGATATTAAACTTTGGCTTCTGTTTTTGGATCATTTGGTTACTGTTTTTATGTTGGATTCGGATTTGGTGAATGCAAAGCATTTGGTTACATTTAATCTTAGCTTTTCGGTGTTTTTTACGCATGTGTTTGATTGTGGATGTTTGGTTTGTGTTTGGATATTGTTTTGACCTTGTTGGGACTGTTTTCTTTTGCTGAAATCAGTAGCTAATTAGGTTAGTTTTCAGGTATTAAACTTGGCTAGTAACTGTTCAGTAGAACTCTAGTTAGTGGCTAGTTTATGCTTTGCTTGGTTTTGCTAGTTTGAATGCCCTTGATTGCTTCTGACTCAGAGATGTACTTCTGATTTCAGAAAGTGACTAGGTCATTTGAGTTTAGCTTAGCTTGGCTTGAGTATGATTGATCATTGCTTTCGTTGATAGTGATTAGGAAGGTAGAAACCAGATCCTCTAACTGTAGCTGTGACACTACTAGTTGGTAATCTCTCATCTAGTCTAACCACGAAGCTCCTGCGGATCGACCCTGACTACCGCTATACTAGTGTGTGTTAGGTTTTCTCTTATTTTTGACCGCACGACGACCGCTGCGTTGTCAAATTTTGGCGCCGTTGCCGGGGAGCTGTGCGCTTAGATTAGGTGATTTGTAGGATTAAGTTTTTGATTTTGATGTTGATTTTAGTTTGCTGATTTTTGGTATGCGTACATCCTTATGATGGGTGATTACATGTACCCGGATCAGTATGATTATTATGAAAATCCGGCCGACACCTATTACGAGGATGATTGTTATAATGGATCATTCGATGACAATGGATGGCGGACCGAGGAGTCATCTCAGCCTAAGAATTCTGCAACTTGGGCCTAACTTTGGGTATTCATGTATAACAACTACCATGAGCAGAAGGACCAGGCTGAATCTCTTGAAAAATTGCAAGCTTCTTTAGATAGGTTAGAGGAAAGTTGGAAATGTTCACTACTTACGCCAGAACTGGAGGTGAGTGATATTTATACCAATGATAACGTGTGTGAACTTACATCACCTGAATATGTGATGGAAGGGCATGCACCGTGGGAAAGTCAAGAGACCACTGAGTTGGTCGAAAATAATGTTGTTGAGGAAGAGGTTGTAGGTGACAATGCTACCTCTGACTCAACAGTTTTTGATGATTTTGATATTCTTGAAAATGTTGATAATGTTGATCTGGTGATGTGTGAATCTGTACCATCACCAGACAATTTGATTAATGAGGATGTTGTGGAAAGGACTGTAAGTGACAGTACAGATCCCAGCCCAACAAGTCCTGAAATTGTTGAAAGTACCAATGTTTTTAGGGAAAGGGGTGTAGATAACAATATTACCCCCGACCCTATAATTTTTGAAAATTTTGAGAAATTTGAAAGCAAGGATCTGGTGATGGGTGACTTTATACCACCATCAGATCAAACCAGTCATTCACTCTTGGTCCCGATCCACCTGTTGGACGATGATCAAGAAGTTGATGTTGACGAATTGATATTTGAAAACAATAAACATGAATTTATCACCACTCATGATCCATTCATGAATGGAAAATTAGATGTGATAAATACCATCGATGAGGACATATGGAAGCATACTGATATGTTGCCTTTCAATCCTAGTCGATTGGAAAACCTTTACTGGCATTGCAAGCCAAAATTGCAAACTAAAGATGGCACGTGGAACACTGGCAAAATGAAATCTACAAAACAACTACTGGAAGCAGCACTGGGCACACTTCATGTCAAGCCTTTGACTTTGAAGAGATATAGAAGGAAGGATCGAGCTTGGAGGTTCAAAGCTACCTCCAAGCATTCATGGGAATTAATCAGAAAATGGCAACTGGGCAGTAGCAAAAGGACCGACAAGCCATTCGACCCAGGAAAGTTTGAGGAACAGTGGGTCAGTGAAGGGACGGTGGTGACTGAAAATCAGCGAAGGAAGAAGGCGTACGATCCACCGTAGCTGTAGGAGGAGCTCTACGTCTGGCTGAAGACGTTAAACTTAGCGCTTGTTGGGAGGCAACCCATCGTGTCATAAGCTTAGATAAATATTTCTTTGAATTAATTTGGAAAATACATCAATCTTTGCAGGTACTAGTAGTTTTAAATAAGTGTGGGGTCATTTGAGAAGTTTTGAAATTTTTGAAGTCTGCGCCGCGGGTATTTGAATTACGCGACGCGGAATCGTAAACCAGCCCGATGCGCAGGGGTTGATTTGGTGACACGCGCGACGCGCAAAGCATAAATCCGCGACGCGGTAAACGATCAGTCGGTTTTCTCCTTTATAAGGTAAGCCGCGGCTCACACGAACCATACACGACTCGGAGCTCTGGTTATCGAAATTCTCTTGCAATTTTTCTTGCTCATTTTGTTCCCACTGCCAAGGTACGCTATTCTAACTATCTATTACTCGTTAAAACTAGTGATTAGGTAGCTAATTTTAGTAATTTGCCCTAAATGGTTCAAAACTTAGAATCGCTAATGCTAGCTCATAGGGTGTTTGTTTTGCCAAATGGAGACCCTAAATGAGTTAGTCGGCACTTAGGCTACCTTGTGGTATGATTAGATTGAGTTTTAGCAGGTTAAATCGAGAGTTTGGATCGGGGTTTAGAAACAGCCGCACGCCGCGCCGCTTCTTTGCTCTTGGGCCGCGCCGCGGTGCGGTGGGGAAGAAGGGACTAATTTTGCAAAAAATTTTTGTTTTGTGGCTATGTGTTTTCTTGTGCAGATGATGTTCAGATTGGAGCACGCTTTCCTACAGTTCCCCGAGGGACTGGATAGTTCTGCAGAGTACATTTCACGGAGGGACGCGTTGATTGGTTGCCGGGTTCTAGAGGCGACGGTTATCGACAGAGACATTCTAAGGGATGCTAGGCTCTGGGGTGCGATCGAGCCGTTCTTGCATCGCACCTGGACCCATGAGGAGGCATCATTTACTTGCTGCGGCTGGGACCGGATCATGGCCACTGACGAGGATGTGGTCTATACGGAGCTTCTTCTGGAGTTCCTGTCTACTATCCATTTCGCTCCCAGGGCATCGGATCCACGATCCAGGATCATCCGCTTCCGTTTGGGAGGTGCACAGAAGGAGTGCAACCTCAGGGAGTTCGGGAGGCGCACAGGCATCTACCCTCCAGCAGATCTTCAGCACCGCTATTTCACGCAGTTCTTTGGTGCATGCATGCAGGGGCAGTCGGAGCGAGCCCCCAACATGGAGATTTGGACACCGCTGTCCAATGTTATGTACGAGGCAGGGACCTCGAGGGAGAGCCACCTACGCGATCCACTACACCGCCTCATGCACCGTATCGTCTCCACCTCCATCATGCAGCGGGAGGGAGGCGAGAAGGTGTCTAGGGAGGACATGACATTTCTATGGGCTCTCCTCGACCCGTCCTGATTCCTCCACCTCCCCTTCGCCCTCGCGGTTGCTCTCTCCACCCATTCGACTGGCGCTTCCACCAGCAGCCCATTAGCCAGGGGGTATTTCATCACCCGCCTGGCACGCTCATATGGCATTCTCACTGCCCCCGTGGTTGCCTCCTTGACCGCTCTGCCTCCATCGCGCACTACAGCACGCACTTTGGAGAGGATGCGGCTCATTGAGCAGCAGCGCCCGGGGCAGTTCATCCGGGGACCGACCGAGCCTCCTCAGGCACCTCAGCCCGCGTATGCCCAGCCTAGCAGGAGACGCAGGAGGCCAGAGCCAGCACCAGAGCCCGCAGCCCCGACAGAGCCACAGCAGGAGGACCTGGCAGCCAGGGTTGCCAGGATTGAGGATCAGTTGGCATGGATTGGGGAGGTACTTTTGGATTTTGCCACACAGCAGGGCCGACAGCCCCGACCATTCCCAGCCAGGGCCCACGATCACGAGGCCGGACCCTCCAGGCCACCTGGTAGTGATTGATGTATTTTTTTTCTTTCTTTCTTTTTTGGGGATATATGTACAAACTTATGACACCTCTATCTGTATATTTTGTTCATATTTTATTTGTCATGTTTGTTTTTAATTTGTTTGTTGAGTTATGCATTGTATACCAATTTGAGAAGGAGTTGTCTCAGACAAGTGTGGGGTCACCGTGCCCCCTCCACTTGTCTCGACCACCGGCGTGTTCACTGTAGCGCTACAACTCCAGCATACGAAATCAGGGATCCGTTTGTTCGCAAGTATACATGTGATACTGAGCACCAAGCAATCTATCGTCTAAAAAGGGGTAACTCTTTCTCCCTTGTTTTGAAATAATTTTGTACAACGGGGACGTTGTACGGTTTTAAGTGTGGGGTGTGGACGGTCGAAAAAGAAAATTTTTGGAATTTTTGCAGAAATGATCAAATTTTCAATTTTACGAGTTTAGAAGATTGAGCTGTTTTAGGATTGGAATTTAGGAAGGAAAAGTCAATCTGTGGCCTTTGTTGTTCGAGCAAGTAAGTCTAAAATGGGTGGGCCTTATGCACCTTACCACCTAAGATCGTCTGGTCTGGGATGGTATTTCTGAAAGCTCGTTACACGGACAACATCGAAAGTCATGAACAATTCCTTAATGGCCTTTAGAATCTGAATGAGTAAGTACACTTCATTGTGGACAGAAAGTTTGTAATCAAGGGTTCTCTAGAAAGCCATGAATTCCAAAGAACAATTCAATTATGTTTTCGCGAACTATTCTACTCTAACTCAAAAAAAAAAGCAATAAACTTTGAAACTGTACACAGTCAAAAATCGTTTGATTCTTTATTATAATTTGTTAAAAACTCTATTGCTTGGGGACAAGCAAGGCACAAGTGTGGGGTGTTTGACAACGCCTAGTGAGATTAAGTATTTTAGGCGTTGTTGAGCCCTGTTCTTGATAAAATTATATCAAATATGTCTGGGTATTCTCACTTTTTGTGCCAGGACTTGTTGGAGAAAAAGAATGGAAACAGGGACTAAAAGCATGCAAAAGGAAGAAGTTGGAAAAGAATGAAAAATCAAGGAAGCTCGTATGCGCGCCGCGGATATCTCATCTACGCGACGCGGGCTTAGGGCGGTGGAACACATTCAAATACCGAAGAAACGGGAAAAGATTAGTACGCGCGCCGCGGATTTCATTTCTGCGCGGCGCGGCTGCGGGAAATTTGCAAGTATAAATAGATGCATTTCCAGCCGAAAACCCTAGCAAAGACCGGGTGTAAAATCGACCTTGAAGCTCTTTGACTCCAAGATTTCGTTCCAGAAGACTCTCATTTGGTATTGGTTAGTTTTAGATTTTATTTGTAATTAATTAGTTTGGATTAAGCTTGGTTTTGTATCTTTAGGTGTGACAACCATTGATATTAAGCTTTGGCTTCTGTTTTTGGATCATTTGGTTACTGTTTTTATGTTGGATTCGGATTTGGTGAATGCAAAGCATTTGGTTACATTTAATCTTAGCTTTTCGGTGTTTTTTACGCATGTGTTTGATTGTGGATGTTTGGTTTGTGTTTGGATATTGTTTTGACCTTGTTGGGACTGTTTTATTTTGCTGAAATCAGTAGCTAATTAGGTTAGTTTTCAGGTATTAAACTTGGCTAGTAACTGTTCAGTAGAACTCTAGTTAGTGGCTAGTTTATGCTTTGCTTGGTTTTGCTAGTTTGAATGCCCTTGATTGCTTCTGACTCAGAGATGTACTTCTGATTTCAGAAAGTGACTAGGTCATTTGAGTTTAGCTTAGCTTGGCTTGAGTGTGATTGATCATTGCTTTCGTTGATAGTGATTAGGAAGATAGAAACCAGATCCTCTGACTGTAGCTGTGACACTACTAGTTGGTAATCTCTCATCTAGTCTAACCACGAAGCTCCTTCGGATCTACCCTGACTACCGCTATACTAGTGTGTGTTAGGTTTTCTCTTATTTTTGACCGCACGACGACTTACATTATGCAGTATCCTTTCAGATTTCATCTTCTATTGAGAGTGCTTCTGTCGGAGTCAATTTCTTGACTCTGAGTATCGTCTCACTTAACCGGATGTTCTGAGGGTACGTTTCTGTACATGTTGGTTTCTTTTGATGATTACTCCCACTGGTTTTAAGACCAGTTGTAAAATCAATCAAATTGTCACATAGACTGCATCTCGTCCTAAGGTTCTCTTAATTGGCAGCAACCGGGCTCACCAATGCTTCCAAGTAGCCGGATTGGAAATCCGTACCAACTATAGTGTTTTACCACCAATCGGTATGTCACCCCGATCATAACTACTTATGATGGTGATCAGTACTACTCGTCAAGAGAAGATTATGTCAGTGTGGAAACAGAAATATGATTTCTGCTCTAAGCCTAGTGATGACTAAAGGTTCTTTCTCTTGGCTAATCCTGAACTCATTCAGGACTGTCCCAACTCCCACTGTTTCCTTAGAATATGAGTTCTTTCTAAAGGAGCTCTTTCTTTTCCAGGTACAACGGGATAGCCAGTGAAACGTCATTTCTGATTTGGTTCAGGCTAGTCATGAGGTTCGGACGAACACTAAAAGACCCTGGACCTTTATTATACAAGTGGGACAATCCCAGCTTTACATTTCAGAGAGTGTCTGCAAAACCTACTTAGTCGAAGGATGTGGTTGGAATATGGTCTGACTGGTTTTAGTATTCAATGTATCGGAAACTAATTTGCAATGTATCTCATACATTGAGGATCGAACTGTTTCGACCAATGCTCCATCATCTTCCCTAAGACACATTATAACTATTAATGTTCTTGGAAAAGAATAACTGTGAAACATTTTCCCAGTTTATGTTGTCACTCAGGTTCTGTGGATCTCGTACTTCCCTTGAAGTCCTCGAACCGTTCAAGGTTTCAATCCAATCGCTTATTCTGATAAGCGAGGTCATATTCGTCATACCGACTGACAAATAAAGTACAAACAATTGTGTTCTATTTGGAGATTCGAGCAATACACATCAACTGATGTGTTCGTTGCTTCTAATCTCAATCTCTTTTACATCTCTATGTAAACTTATGACTTTGTTAATTCT
Source organism: Cichorium intybus (assembly GCA_023525715.1). Classification (NCBI taxonomy): domain Eukaryota; kingdom Viridiplantae; phylum Streptophyta; class Magnoliopsida; order Asterales; family Asteraceae; genus Cichorium; species Cichorium intybus. Next base: position 51,881,709 of record CM042015.1, read on the forward strand.
GTTCAAGACTTGCAATCTTCAGTTGACTCTAAGTCAACTGATTCCAAAATCCTATCCTTT
>CM042015.1:51884268-51889268 GCA_023525715.1 Cichorium intybus
CATATACTCTCCAAGAAACCCACGACCAAACACCTCAAGACACTCAAATTTCTGAACTTGTCAACGAGAACCAAACCGCACAACCGCAAGAAACAAAACCTCTACCCAACACCATACAAAACCTCTACCCGACACCAAACAAAACCTCTACCCGACACCATACAAAACCTCTACCCGACACCAAACAAAACCTCTACCCAACATCATACAAAAACCTCTACCCGACACCAAACAAAACCTCTACCCGACACCAAACTTCAAACCTCTAAACAACCTCTACCCGAATACCAAACCACAAAACCTACACACCCTCTACCAAATACATACACCACGAAAACTAAACCACAAAAACCCCGTGCATCTCAATTAAACCGACACCAAAAACCCATTTCACCAAACACCAAAAACTACCAAACCTCATCCAACAGTCAAGAACAAGAATCGACACTTCAAAGAAAACGCCATCTTCATCAGCTATCGATAAGTTCTTTTGAAATTATTTGTGTCGTTACTGATTTATTCAAACTGTTATAAATCAACTGTACCAAATATCCAATACATCCGAATTGAACCTTGACAACGAAAACATATATGGACTGTATTTAACCAAGACATCTAACTTCTAACTTTTAACTTCTAACTTCTAACCTTTTTATTTATTGTAAAAACACGTTATCGTTGATAATGGCGTTTATTACATCTAACCTCTAACTTCTAACTTTTACTTTATTTACCGCTTTCTGTCTATTTAAATACTGTCTAGTTTAGATTTACTATTCCGCAACTCTTACTTATTCCGCATATTATAAACAAAATACATATCTGTCACACAGTAACCGGCTTAAAAACCCTTACTCGTGGAGACCGATCATCGTATTTTCATCATATATATATATATATATATATATATATATATATATATATATATATATATATATATATATACATACATACATACATACATACATACGTACATACATACATATATATATATATACATATATATATATATATATATATATATATATATATATATATATATATATATATGTATGTATGTATGTATGTATGTTTTTTTTTTTTTTGAAAAGATAACAATTATAAACAAAGAGCCTCCCTAGTAAGAAACCAGGAGGGCCCAAGACCGAACCGAGTTACATAGTAGATTTAGCTAGACTAGGGGAATAAGCCCATAAATTTCTATCCAACACAACTTTTTTAGCCCTAGCATCTATCCAAGTGAAAGTTTCGTTCTGAATCTACACAAAAATTTGGTCGACCGTTTTCGCCTTTTTGTTAAAAGTGCATTCGTTTCTGTTCCGCCATAAGCTCATTAAAGTAGCAAAACCGACCGTTTCCATCACCTTCTTGTGTGTTTGATTGTTCACCGTCTCACTGAAACCTTCCATGACTTCATTAACCGTACCTCTTGACCCGATACTCATTCCCCACCAATTATGAATCTTCCTCCAAACTTGAGCCGCTACCGTGCAATCCACAAAAACGTGGGTAATAGATTCTCTATCGCTCTTACAAAGATCGCATCCATTACTTGATAAGTTCACATTCATCTTTTTTAAAACCTCTTTAACCGCCAATCTACCTCTAAAAAGTTTCCAAATAAAAATGTTAACTCTGTTTGGAACCCATCGTGACCATCTGTTAGTACCAATGGTTTGATTATGACCTTTAATCAACTCCGATCTAAACCAACTGACTGAAAATTCTCCATTCGGGCCTTCAATACATTTCCAAGAATCGTTCCTGTCGAGAAACTTTGTTTCCGCAATCAGTTGTAACAGGGACATGCATTCTTCTTTTGACCTGCCATCTCGAATGTTTTTGGTCCAGTCCCATGCTTCACCCTTTATGTTGATTCTATCTACCACTAAGCAGTCTTTGTTTGGCTCTAGCTGGTACATCCTTTTGAATTTCTTTTTGAGCATGTTATCCGCGGTCCACCATTCTTTCCAGAAAAGGGTGTCTTTCCCGTCCCCTATATCCTTCTTGAAAATATTTGTTACATCATAGTTCTTTTCTCTAAGATTTTCGCCAAGTTTCATAATATTCTTCCATGTGTTTCCAGTCCTGATACCTCCTATATTCTCCGTACCTGGATCTTCGCCATGTAAACTTTTGATAATTTTAACCCAAAATGCGTTTTTTTTCAGTTTTTAACCGCCAAAACCATTTGAAAAGAAGAGCCGTGTTAATCAAATCCAGGGAACCGACCCCTATACCTCCTTTGTCCTTCTCCTTCGTAACATAAGACCATTTTACCCAAGGTATTTTGTTTACCTCATTAGTATTTCCCCAAAAAAAATCTCTTCTTAATTTTTCCAGTAATTTTAGAATATTCTTCGGAGCTTTAAAAAGGGAGAAAAGAAAAGTACCCATGTTGCCCAGGACATTTTGTACCAATGTGTATCTTCCACCTATCGATAACGTATTTGCTTTCCAGTTGCTCAATTTCTTCTTGAATTTGTCAATGAGTTGCTTCCACGGTCTACTCAAACCCATATTTACTCCTATGGGCATTCCCAAAAAGGTAAATGGGAGCTTCTCCACCTTACAACCTAGGATAGCGGCAACTGACTCCACCGAAACTTGATTCTGGCCCACTCCAATGATTGCACTTTTTTCCATATTGACTTTTAATCCGGCAGCTCTATGAAAGCAATGCAATATTCTCACCAGATTAAGAACATTTTCTATGGGCCATTCGCCAAAAAAATGGAATCATCTGCAAAAAATAAATGAGTTAGTAAAATTTTATTCGCTCCCACTTCAATGCCCTTGAAGCCCCCCGACTCCACAGCACTAGAGATCGCATTGTGGAGACCTTCCATGACAAGGGTAAACAGGAAAGGGGACAGAGGGTCCCCTTGTCTCAGACCTCGAGATAGAGAGAAATTATCAGTAGGGCTAGCATTAACCAACACCGCAGAAGAACCCGACTTTAAGCATTCACGAATCCACCTTCTCCATCTTTCACCAAATCCTTTTTGCTTCATGATGGAATCGAGATAATCCCAAGACACGGTGTCATATGCCTTGGCGATATCTGTTTTGAAAATCAGCATCGATTTTTTTTTTTTGCTTTATACCACTCTATAACTTCGTTGACAATCAAAGGGCCATCCAAAATTTGGCGATTCTTCACAAAAGCCGATTGAGTATTGCTGATGATCGATGGTAGAACCTTCTTTAATCTATTTGCAAGCATTTTTGCCAAAATTTTATAGACACTCGAAATTAAGCTAATTGGTCTATAATCGGCAATTTTAGATGGATTTGAAATTTTTGGAATAAGGGTGATAAACGCGTCGTTCGCTCCTTTTGGAATTTTAATCTTTTTAGCAAACTCATTAAAAGCCTCAAGCAGCTCCTTTTTGAAGAAATCCCAAAATTTTTTGAAAAATTCCCCCGTGAACACGTCAGGTCCCGGTGATTTGTTGTTCCCGCACCCCCACAAAGCCTCCTTCAATTCCTGCTCGATAAAATCCTTTTCCAACCCGTCTTTTTCTGCAAGGCTTATTTTACTAGAATCACCGAGATCTTGAGTCCAGTCACACAGTTGGTCCGCTTGAAAGATTTTCTCAAAATGAATTTTAACATGATCTTTCACTCTACCTGGGTCTGTCTCCCACATCCCATCAATGTCGAAACCTTTAATGCTATTCTTGTGTTTGTTTTTATTAAGATTTCGATGAAACAAAGCGGAGTTTTCGTCAGTCTCAAGACACCATATATTTTTATTTTTCTGCGCCACATCTTCCTTTCTCTTTTGTTCCAAGTCATTGTAGTTTTTTATAATGACGTTTCTTTGTGAGTTTATGTCTTGATTCCCCTTCCCTTCTTCAATAATCTTGTCCAAATCTTCTAGTTTCTTCAACCATTTCGCCTTGTCTTCCTCTTCTTTTATCCTCTTTTGGATAGCCCAAACTTTAATCTGTTCTTTGACCTTTTTCAATTTATACATGATGATGAAAAGTTTAAGGTGTTGTCCTTCTATGTTGATTCCATTCCAATTTTCTTTAACAATACTTTCCAATCCCTTATCTTCAAGCCATGTATTAAAAAATTTGAAAGGAGTGTGTCCGTAATTTCTTGTTATTTGTTTTAGAATCAAGGGTTTGTGATCGGAATATAATCTCGCGTCGGTTACTCCTTCAAAGTTGGGCCACCAATTACCAAAGTTATAAGACACCATAATTCTATCTAATTTTGAAAGTTTTGCCCCTCCGCCTTTGATCCAAGTGAAGGTCGAACCACCAATCTTCACATCTATAAATCTGTTATCTTCAATGAATTTATTGAATCCTTCGGTAGATTTTTTGTTAAGCACCGATCCCATCCGTTCGTGGTCTCCTCTGACGTCATTAAAATCGCCGAATATTACCGCCGGCCCTCTCCAACTACTGAAAATAGAAGTAACAAAGACCCACAGGTTCTCCCTTTTGTTTTGATCTTGACAAGCGTAAATATTGCAAAACATGATCGGCACCTTTTTTTCCAGCCATTGGCCTTTAACGATGATACAATCTTCTCTCTGGATGATTTCGTCCTTCAAAAACAAATTTTTATTCCATATAGAAACTAAACCCCCTCCCTGACCATTGCTTTCTCTCACTGTATACTCAAAATCATTGGATCCCCAAATACTTTTTATAGCCATATCAGTCAATTTTTTCCTTTTAGTTTCCTGTAACCCAACAAAGTCTATTTTGTGTTTCTGTATGAGTTGGCGAACCCAATTCGATTTTAAATCTCCACTTCCAATACCATTTAAGTTAAGAGAAAGGATATTCATTGAGTACCTTGTTTTCCTCCACTTTGTTGATTCTTTTGACTAATTCCTTTGCCTCTTGAGTTCTTGAAACCACATAATTCGCCCACCTCCTCGAGTCTCTGTGAAACTTCATTACTTAACTCATCATTGTCCTCCCTCTGGTTGTCTCTTGCAAATCTCATAAAGTTGATTTCTTTGTTGAGTAACT